>VZTO01009064.1:55592-90646 GCA_013400615.1 Syrrhaptes paradoxus | reverse complement strand
ACTCTTTTTGAAGAAAAACTTACAAAGACAGGAAAAAACAGAATTTCACTGCTCAAGGAAAAAACAGAATTTTACTTCAAGGGAAATACCATTCCAGCCCTGGAGGAATAACTGCATCCTCATTTGGATACCATCTTCTGATACTTTTAAGAACACTCTTGGGATTAGAAACAAACTACTGAGGCTTTTCTTCATGTGTAGCACTAGGACCCCTTTTTTGGTTCATTAAGGTCTTCTAAGCACATCCACTACCCCATTTAAAAAAAGCTTCTCATGTGTATCTTGACTTTATTAAATAAGTTAATAATCTTTGGTCCACTACTTAAAGCTGTTTTACTCTTTTACTTAAAGCAGTCAAGCTTTGTCATTTCAAGAGTGTGAGATGTGATCTTTTTTTGTTTTAAGTGAAGCTTCCAGATTTGAACAAGTGTCCTTAGCTGTAGCCTTCATGTTTTGCTTGCAGCTCAGCTTGAGTGGCCCTGTCTTTTGCATGCTACTCTTTAACTGCATCTTTTCTAAGAAAGGTGGCCAGGGTAGAAATATTGGCAGAGCCACAGAGAGCACTGCCATGAGGAAGTACTCATTGCACCAGTAAAACAAAAGCTATACTGGCTATTGCAGTATAAACGTTGGAATAATTTTAGCCCTAAGTAATTGCAGCCCTACGATGTAATTGCATTTCTAAACTTTATGTACTCCTTTAGCCTAACTTACATATACTGTAATCAGCTTTTAAAGTAAACAAGCCAATCTAGCAATATAGCTCCTATTCTAACACATATGCTTAAGGAAAGAAATTACTTATAGTAAGATTTGATCCTAACATTAAATCTGTTGGTCTTTTTGGAATGAGGCATTTAGTAAAGTTTCAGATAATTGCACTTAACAGTGGTTTGCATCTCCTGAGGATGGTATACCATTGCTCATGCTGTTTCTGGCCATGGGGTTGTTCACTATGATCCTGATTTTTCTACCTTCCAACAGATGCATCATTNTTTTTTTTTTTTGCTTTGATGTTAAATTTATGGAATGTTTTTTAATCCCGAACTTTTACTCTGTGCCACAATATGAAATTTTGTTATCAGTGGCCATTACATGCTGTGACTGATCCTGTCTATTCCATGTTCTGTTCCTTTCCAGGCTTTAAAAGCCATAATTGCATTTGACAGTGCAGGGCTTGCTCTAGGCTGGAGACTTTTTGACCATGCTGCACATCTTGGGGGAGCCCTCTTTGGAATGTAAGTCTGTATTTACTAACTTCTGTTTGTTTTGTATTTAAAGTAGTTATATGTTTTTTTTCTGCTTTCCTTCCTCTTATCTCTGAAGTGTGGGAGTTTTTTGGAAAGTTGTCTCAAGTAGCATTGAAGACTCACTGTTATCCTTGTTGTCCTATAGAATTATGTGAAAAATTCTGTTTAACAAATGCCTAGAGCTGAAAGAAATTGAGCTGAACTGCCTTAAAATAATAGATTAGATGTCAGATTGTACTGAAGAGAGTCACAAGGCAGAAAAGATTCTGACAAAACACAGCATGGACAAATTAAAATAACTTTAGAATTAAACAGCTAAGAAAACTTCTTTGTCTCACTGTTTTTCCTCTAATTGCCAATTTAGAGAGAGCTACAGAGTTAGTATAAGCTCAGGCCAAGTTCCTTTCAGCAGCTTCTACTACTATTTCTCAGTGTTGCTGGGTTGTCTTTGTGTGGAGCCTTCCTAATTGGGAATAACTACAAAAAAACAGTTTGGAGGAAACAGTTCTGCATTGTTCCATGTTTGAACTACATTACCTAATGAGCTTTCCCCTTCTACCTGATTGCAGTGTTGTCTTAATTTGCACACTTATTGCTAAGAGCATTTTTAAACATTTTATGTAGGCATTTTAAAAGCCTGCCTGACATTTTACTAGGCCAGAAGAAGAACAGGTGGAGGACACTTATTTTGGTCTATGAACTGGTTTGCCTTTGTTTGCCGTTTTCTTGGCTTTGGCATCAGTAAGTTCTGTGCTCATAATCTCCTTTTGTCCCCTTCTCTGGCATCACAAATGCTTTTGATAGAGTCTTGCTGATTCATAACTACTTTGTGCCATGAGGTATCTATATCAGCTTATTCATTATACTGCAGGTTCACCTATTATTAAAATAGGATGGTAGTTGCAGTAAAAATTGTCTTGAGTTGACAAATATCTTGCCTGCCTCACCTGCATATGTTTGACCTGTGTGTTCTGCTCTGTGATCATTTTGATCACTTCATCCTAAAACAGGGCCTTTATTTAGGACATATGTTGAATGGACAGTGTTTTCTGTACATTGCCTCACAGCCAGTTGTCTACTTTGGAAAGCAGCGATGTGATTTAAAGGAATGGGCAGTTTACCTAGCACTAGCTGATGGTTCAGGACTCCGGTATGAAGTTAGTGGGAGAACCTTCAGCCTATTTCCATGTGGTTGCTTCCCCTCCCACCATAACCTCCCTTGCTTAATCACTTATGTTGCTATTCATATATCAACATACATAGTTCTCTACGAATATAGATTAAGCTAGAACACTTCTAAGTGAAGATTTAATCTATTGATGTTTGTAGAAGAAAATTCACTTTGAATGGAATGTGGCTGTTCATTATGGGGCAGCTGTATTTGTGTATGAGAAATACTTGGTGTTGTCAGGATTAGCACTGTTTCAACACTTTCTTAAATGGAAGTAGGTTTTTTTGCATCCTTTTAAAGTAGAAATCAGGAGGCATGAAAACCAGTCATTTTCAGGACTGAGACAACCAAGAACACAAAGAAGGTAACTGTTAGGAGCCAAGAGAACAAGTGGCTTACCTGCCACTTCCACTTCACGAGAATGTTGTTCTTTCTGCCTCAGTTTGTTTTGTCTCCTATACTAAGCATTTGAGTCACTTGATTTTGGTAATCAGCCTCTTCCTTGGATACAGAGAAGAGTTGCAGTTAGTTTTAACTAGTATTTTCTTTCTCAGGTGGTACGTGACTTACGGCCATGAGCTCATATGGAAGAACAGAGAACCACTGGTGAAAGCTTGGCATGAGATGAGGACAAAGAACGCAGGAAAGGGAGGAGGTGGAAGATCTAACTAATTCTAATCCTAGAGATTCCTCGTACCCAAGTGGTATATGACTTGAAGACATGGGATTGAATTGGTTTTGAAGTTTTTTTTGCTACTCCACATTAAGCCTCTAAGAAGCTGAAGTTTCTAATGTAAACTACAGTTACAAAAATGCATATCAATAGAAAATGAACTCTCAGAAAGGTGGAACAATAAAGGTTTTTATCCTATTGCTCTCTGAGGTGACAGTCTGCATCATATTCTTTAAAGGAGGTATAAAAAAAAGCTTTCCAATGAAGTGACCAAAAAGCTCTGCAAAAAAAAAAAAACTTCAAAATGGGGTACAGCTGGTTAATACTTAGGAAGATAAATCTTTTTAAAACTGAGGAAGTTACTGGATCATGCATGCCCTTAATGTCTGCCAAACAATATTAGGTACTTTCCTAGAAGGCACACTTTAGACAGATTGGACTCAACATAAGGCTAATGTGATGAAGTTCAGTGGTCCTCATTGTTGAAAAGATTGGATGAGATAAGCCAAGGGTCTCTCTTGATCTTAAACTTGAAATACATGAAGCAATACTGGATTGTCTGCCAAAGCTTATATACTGGTTCATAGTGCAGCTTTATTCATCAGCTGTGGCTTATTCAACCTGTGTTTTTCACTTCTGTCTGCTTCCAAGATGCTGTCACATCTTGTTAGAGCTTATTACAGTGATGTCTTTTTCCATAATTAGATGCAAGGGAAGAATGACTTATACTGTGGTTTTGGGTATTTTACCATGAGTTATATTGCTTTCTATATTCTTTCACTGTGTTAGGTTTTTGGTTGGTTTTGGTGAGGTTTTTTTTAAGTTGTGCTGTGTTGCTAGTGTCCTTTAAGGCTTTTCTAAAAATTTTAAAACTGTAACATTTGGGTCAGAATGTGCTAGTTCTAGAAAAATAAGCAGCTTCAGCAAAAATAGATGAGGTGCCCAGGATTAGTAACACTGTAACCAGAAGTAACTAGAAGTAAACCTAAGGATAGTACCATGACCAATGTTCCTTTTATACAAATAAAAACAAAAGTTGGATTTTGGGTATGCTGCCACTCTGTGCCTGTCCTGCAAGGATGACTACCAAACCCCTTGCAAAGGGCTGAGGAGTCCACCCAGATACAAGCTGAGGCATTCAGACCCTTAACTCTTCCCTGTAGGCTGTATTAGTCATTCTGGAGGGACTGACTTGCCAAAGAACACATTGTATCTTTAAGCAGCAATGTGTGCCTCTTTACAACAGTGCCTTGCAGAAAATAGGTTTCTTGTAGGGATAAACAATACATAATGACAAATGGCACCAGTTGTAATAAATGATGGAATACAAAATTGCTGTAAATTCCCTTACTACCACAGGCCAGTGCTCAAGTCTAATTTTTTTTTTCTCCCTTGGAAAGTGACACACTTGAGGATTTTTGCCTTTAAGTGCCAGTCAACTGAAATACTTCAAAAAATGAAAGAGTTGGAGTATCTAATATTCCCTCTGCTGCGCTCCAGAAGCTTTCTGGCTTTCTGTTTCTAATCCATCACTTCTTTCCTGCTTCCTTCTCTGATAGTCAGGACTAAGCGTACCAGTTGTTAGGGCTTCAGCCACAGCACAGCCCTGCCTGCAGCAGAGGGCAGCCAAATGTGCAGCTGGATGCAGTGCTGCTAGCAGCAGCCACCGCCTGCGCAGGCATGGAGAAGCCAGCAGCATCAGAAGATAGCCACTGAACTGGCTTGTCATAAGAGAGTATTTTCATGCCAAAGCAGCTCAAAAGCCATAGCTCACAATATTTTGCATGTTGGCTTTACACCTATTCAATACTTATCTGTTGTCTTTGTCCACTCCCTTTTATTCCCCCCACTTCCTTGCATTACATCTTGTCCACTGAACAGCTTACTGGTCTCTTCAACACTTCTGTATTTGTCAAGGGTTTTCTAGAAATCCTGGCTGAAAGCAGCAAGGAGTAATATTGCAGGAACTACAGTGCATAAACGCTGAAGGACATATTTTACAGGTCTGGAAGAATAAGCTAAGGTTACAATTAAGTTCTTCACCATAGTATCCAGTGCCTGCCTCAAAGTTCAAAAGTCATACCCCTGCATCGCTTGCAGGGACTGGAGTCCCACTCATGGTCTGTTAGACCTGCAGTATTGCTGCACCCTTTCACCTTGCAGGAAGGGTGCAGATGAGCATCATGATATTTTCAGGCTGACCCTTCAGAGGCAATGTCTGTGCTTCTGCTGGATTCTCAAGAGTTGCAGGAGCTCAAAGCTCCTGAAAAACCAACCTGACACTGCCAGAGATGTTTGGAAGTCACCATCTCTTCAGTCAGTGGCTGTCATTTGAGGGTGTCATGCCAAAGCTTCACCTTAACTCTAGGCCTAACAGCATTCATCCTTCTAAAGGGCAAATACCTGTTCAAGACCTGAGTATTCCTAATTTGTAGAAACCCTAGAGGTATTTAACATATGTAAGTTGTACAAAAACATTTACATGGCCAAGTAGTGGGTTCCATGTTATTTTGCACCTAAGCCTTCATGCAGCATTGTCTGCCAAAGGTAAACTATCTTCTCTGGTCCAAACCAGCTTTCAGACTGCAACAGGAAAGTCAATACTCAAAAGTGAGTCAGACAAGGAATGGCCTGGAGTTATGACAGCTCACTAGACTAAATTAGATACCTTTCTGGCAAGCAAATGCCCTTCTTGCAAAATCTGGCATCAGTATATGCTAGTATCTCAGTATTTAGTCACACTTTTGAATAGCAAAGAAATGAGAAGAACAAAAAAAAAAAAAACAAACCACCAAAAAAAACCCCAAACCCAGAAAAACACAACAAAAAGAACCAACCACCTAAACCAAAACCAACCAAATGGAAAGACTTCCCCCCCCCCCTCTTTTCAAAGAGCTTATTGTGAATAAAAATACAATGTGGTAATTATGCAGACACAGAGAGCAGCAACTGTTTGCATAGGAAAACAGCAGCAAGTATAAAGTCATGGTTAATCGTGTAGAGACACAATCTTTCATCCTTTTTCAATGACTAAGAAAGTCTGCTGTGGCATTGCCATGTTTAAGGACTATTTTGCTTCAGTGGAGTGATGTACTCTATTGAAATTATATTTTAGTATTAGAACAAACGGTGTTTGAGCTTTTAGCCACCTTTCCTGGCAGCTATAGCTAGCCAAAAATTGCCTTAACTGAAAGATTCACAATTATCTTTAACTATTTTAACATCTGCAGATAAATGACTAGGAAAAAATACATCCCTTAATCTGTAAGACTCAGCATGTGACCTGAGCTGCCAACAAGTGGAGCTGGACATTAATAACCGCACATTGTCTTTGCTCTAGCTCAGCAAGCCCTGCACTTTGTAATTGGTTAAAGAACTTAATGATTAAAAAAAAAAATCACTAATTAAATGTTTATTGTAACTAATTTTTTGAGGAACTCTTCACAGCTTTCTAATTTTGAGCAAGTTTGAGAGACCATTACAGAATAACACCCCCATAAACATTTCGCCTTTTACCATTTACTATAAAATGGGGAAAATAAGCTACTCCCCCTGGCCCCACTTGACTGCTCTTACGATGATCCAGTTTAAATAAACAAACAAAAGTAGGGTGCAATACATTTAAGCCTTGAATCATGGAATCACAAAGTTCCTCTTACAGGTTGCGTGGGAGCAGCTGGGAGGGAACCAGAGTTGGTTTTGGCATTCCCACCACAGATCAGAGGCTTCTGGGAGATAGTCTTTGAGTTGTAGACACATCTGGTTTCATTGGATATGCAGAGGTGAGGGACTTCACACCAACAGCTGACAAAACTCAAGTCTCTGAACATCCCAGTTAGTGGTGAGCAACAAATCCACAATACGAAAGTCCTCCTGTACTTTCTCTGCTTGATAAGAGAGGATGATGAGTAATAGAGCTTCCAGGCTGATAACCAGGCACAATCTGCAATATCCAAGCCCTCCATCTAGCCTGCCACATGTGTGGCCTGATCACAGAGCTGGAATCTCATCTGCCTCAGCCCCTGTGTTGTAGAAAAAGTCTGTCTCTGGTTCTGGTTGCTAGTGCTGTTTTGAGGATCAGACTCCAACCCAGATGTTCAGTAAATCTTCACATGTAGCCTGCTTATTTATGACTGCAGCTATGTAGGAGACAGGAAAAGACAAACAGAATCTCAAGTTTTGAATCTCACAGCTGCTTTCTGAACTGAGCAAACTAGGGTTCCTTCTAGTGCAGCTAAGCCCTACTCTTCTAGCCTGCTGAATCAGTGCAACACAGCAGATCACGGCCATTCTCTCCAAAATTGCACACTGGACTGCCAGGGCTGGTGTAGTAGAACCAGTGATGGCAACTGAATCATAGAACAGTAGGATTTGTGTTGGGAGAGACCCAGGAGGTCTTAATGCCAGCCTCTGTTCAAATCGGGGTTTGCTATGAGGTCAGATCAAGGGGCTCAAGGCTTTGCCTAGTCACATCTTGAAAACTTCCAAGGACAGAAGCTGCACAGCCTCTCTAGGCAACCTGATCTACTGTCTGACTGCCCTACTTGTGAAAAAGCTTTTCTTATATTTAGTTGGATTTTCCCTAGATTCAGATGCATTCCAAAGATGGTTTTGAGAAGGCCTGTATTTAGAAATAATAATGATAACAACAAACACCCCAGCAGATTAATAACCCTGGCCGCCTGACAGTGCAGGAGAGCTTGCAACCCCATCTGCCTGGTAACACAGCATCAGATATCCCATGTGTTAGTGTCAAGACTTCTGTGTGCGTGGAGCAGGGAGAAGACCAAAACCACAATCCCAGAACAGAGATAAGAGCCCGAGCGTCTGAGAGACCAAGATAACCCAGAGAGAGGGGTGACCCAGAGGAAGACAACCTGGAGCAAGAGCGAGAACTTCCAGATCCTCATCTATATACCAGGCATGACATTCATGATATGGAATAGACCATTGGCCAAACCTCCTAAACCTGAGGTTGAATCCTAGCCTAGTAATTGGGGCTGTGCTCCCTCCCAGCTCCTCCTGCCCCTGCAGACACTGGCACAGCAGAGAAGCTGAGAAGTCCTGACTGTCCTAGCAGCAGCTATAAACAGCAGTATGTCATCAGCCTTCTCTTCAGCACAAATCCAAAATACAACCTCTCTCTAGCTACTATGAAGAAAGTTAACTCTGTCTCAGCTGAATCCAGGACATAACAAAACATTACCTGAAATTTGAGTCTCCTTGCCCTAACCAACATGCATGGGGGGCTGAAATAAAAAGTGATAGTAGCACCAGCAAGTGCTAAATCAGGTATTTAGGACAACAGGAGCATCTGCAAAGGAATTTCTTTCTATTCCTTGATAATTATGTTTTAAAAAGAAGCCAAATGCTCAAGGAGAGGTTCTGCCTCAGTCTATATCCACATTTATAGGTCTCCTCCCTACCAGAAGTGCATGCAAATCTGGACTGAAGTCTGAGGTGCTAATACACTACAGATACAGGCTGCTCAGCTGAAATAAAGCAGTAAATCTTAGCTTTTCAAGTTCCAGTGCATAATTACTTATTAGATCTTATCAGATAACCACTGGTAACTAGATTACTACCCTCTAAAATGAGGTACCTGTCTAGTTAGCCTTTAAATAGATGATTTTCTAATAGGTGGTGTCTCAGTTTATCTGCATTATTCACTTTTACAGCCTTGTAGTTCATAGTTTGGTGACTCGTTGGGACATTCAGCTTCTTCTGTAATAACCTGATGAATGGAGAATTGTGGAGGAGCATTATGGCCTGTAGCCACTCATTACATAATATGTCAAATTTCAAAAGCCAGACTTATCCATGATGCAATTGTCAGCTTCAGTGGTTTGTGCCAGGACTGTCTAGTTTTAAACCTGAATGTACAAAAGAAAGGTTGTTTCTGGCAAACAGTAAATGATGTGGACTATATATCACAGTATTGTATATGTGGGCCAGATATATACTAGATGCTTGAATTTTGGTCTAATTCTCCAATCATAAATGGTTACGGCTAACTTGAAATTATAATTAAGCAGTGCTAGAGCAGAGCGATATTCCTTGCTTGGCCGGTGCCTGCGATTGGGTATGCAACGGAGCTTCCCGGGAAGAGAGGGAGGATCTAGACCAGGCATCCAGACGGGAAGGCGCACGAAGCGGGGAGAGCCGGTACCCCGGAGCAGGCATCGCAGCCCCGCCGCATCCCCCAGGAGCAGCGTCGCTGCCGGCAGGGGCTGGGGAAGCGCCGCCCGGCGCAGGGTCCGCTCTCGGCGGCTTTTCCCCGCGTCGCCGCCAGCCCCCGGCGGCACCGGCAGCTGCACGGAGCTCCCGCCGGCACCCGGGTCACGTGCGCGGGCCGTAATCCCAGCGAGAGGGTGTCGTTACCGGGGGAAGGGGGCGGCGGGAGGAGGGGCTGCCGCCGATGAGGGCTGAAGCCGGCGGCTCCGGCGGGGGCTGCGGCCGCGGCCATGGCCTGGCCCTGCATCAGCCGGGTGTGCTGCTTGGCGCGCTTCTGGAGCCAGCTGGACAAGTCCGACCTCTCCGTGCCGCTCACCATCCACAACTACTCGGACATCGAGGAGCAGGAGGACGGGGCGCCCCAGCGCGGCCAGCCCCCCCCGCGGGGCAGCGCCCGCCCGCCAGCCCCTGGCCCCCCGCGCCCGCCGGACCCCGCCGCCGGGAAGCCGGGCGGCCGCAGGAAGGGCCGGGCAGTACCCGCCGGAGAACCCTTCGCGGCGGAGACCCAGTACCGGCGGGACTTCAGAGCGTGGCCCCTCCCGAGGAGGGACGCCTTCCCCTGGGTCAGCGCCAGCAGCGGCAGCGGCGGGAGGGACGGGGCCGCCCCCCAGTCCGCCCCGGGCCGCGCCGCCTGCGCCCTGCCCGGTGGCGGCGGGAGACCGGCCGCGGACGGCTGCGGCGGCCCCGAGCGGCTCCGGCCGCGCTCGCAGGCGGACGGCGGCCACACCACCTCCTACAGGTAACCGGGCCCGGTGAGCGCCCCGTTCTCCTCCCCGAGCCCCGGGGGGGTCCCTGCCGCGGGCGGGGGATGCGCCTCCGCAGCGCGGGGCGGGGATGCCGGCAAACCGCCGCGGCGGGGGGGAGCGGTAACCAAGGGGAGGGGGGGACAGGGGCTGCCGCCGCGCCAGCGGGCTCAGCCTGTCGCCAAAGCCCGGTTTGCTTTTGGAAGTGAGATCCTCAAAAGCATCGCTCGCTGCCCAGGGGGGTCGGACCCGGGCCGGCGAGCACAGTCGGTGTGCCCGTGCAGCAGAGCCTGCCTTCCCCCGCACCGCGGCCCCCGCTGCCCGCCTGCCGGGCTCCGGAGAGATGCGGGAGCGAGCCGGGCTGGGGCCGTGGTGCCATCCCCAGCGCAGCAGCGCGCTACCTGCAGATACGGGACTTCCCCCAGCCGGAGCTGCCCAGGACCAGTCCACGCTCAAAAGTCGCACTGAGCTGCGGTCCCTGAATCTGTCAGTGCCATTATCTTGTTCCCTTTAAGACTCCTGGAATGCTACATTCAAACTGAACCAAATCGCTGCCTCAAAAATTAGTCAGATGCAAAGACATAGGGAATATACCCTCAAAAATACAGCAGCATGGCTAACGGGGGAAAATTGCCACAAACCATCTTTCCCAAAGGGCTTTTAAAAAACAATTAAGTGATTTTTATCTTATTGATGCCTTCCTTTCCCTGTGATCAGCATGACCAATTACAGATGCTTTTTTTCTGGAACAAGCAATAAGGCAGGATGCACCTAAACTCAGCCCCTGTTCTTCACTGACTTCTGTGGTGGATACCATGGGAGGAGGGGATTTCAGCTCCTACAAGGCTGATGTTCAGTATCATACCAGTTTCACGTTACCACATGTTCCCTAATAATGATGTTTGGAGGGTTTTAATATACCTACAAGGTATACTAATAGAGTAATTATTTGTATTCCAATAGAATTGCAAGTATTTAGACACTTATTATCTATTACGTACCTAGGAGACATTTCTCTTCATAATTGCAGTTCATTAGATTATTTATCACAGTGCTTTTAAGCCAAACACACTGGGGGCCCTGAGAAGGATTACAGCCCTGCATGAAGGGGTGTATTGCTTATCCTACTCTTCCACATGCAGGCACCTGCCCTGGTACTAGTGCAGTTAACATACAGACTCTGGAAGGGATAACTGCAGTGTTTGAATTTATGCACCATTTTATCCTTTGCCACATCTCACAGGACAATCACAGAGTGAGAGAAAAGTACTTTTAAATTTCCAAAACAGCACAGGGATTACTTCAACAGATAAACCTGCCTAGAACAAGATTACTAACTTAATCTTTCAGAACCACATCCACCTCCACGTTGTTGTTGAAGCTTTCCCCACTTCTTCAGCCTGACCCCAGAGGCAGGGCACTTTAGCCTACATTAGAGCTGCAGCTTCCCTAAAGCTGTTCCAACTCTCAGCAAAGAGTCATTTCTCACAGCTTGCTTCCCTCTAACTTAACTGTTCTTACACAGGCCTCTCAACTACTGTCATAAAAGAGCAAAAAAATTGCAGATCACAGGACAAAGCACTAGCAGTAGCGAGATACCAACACACAAAACAAGTTTTAGAAAAAGTAAGACATCAAGGTAGTCAGGGAACTCCTCAGGGCTCACTAGAAGAGCAGCACAGGACAAGGACAGAGGCATGAGCCAAGGCACCCACAGCAGGACAAAGCTCTCGTAACGCCTTTAAGCCATTGGAAGGCTATTCGGTATAACTAATGCAGACAGGACTATACAAGTCAAGCCACCTTTGTCTTATTCCAGTAGTTCCCACAGTTCCTTTGAATCACCCAGAACAACACGGCAAATATACAAAATCTCCATACCCTAGAAAAGTCACAGGAGTCACAACAAGCAGCAGGAGAAAAGTCCACAATAGCTTTGCAGGCTATGAGTCTATTTTGATTTTTTTGCCTTTTTTTTTTTTTTTTTTAAGAAAGACTAAGCAGGAGTGGAGTGGTTGATACTTGGCAGAGTTACTCATGCTCATTTTAAGTTACTCTTGGGGCACTGGATTTGTGTTTGGGAGCTTCAGTCATGCCAAAGCCCGAGCAGTGCTCCACTGGTCTCAGGCAGAGAAGAGGCAATCCACAGCACACTCCCTTTTGCAAGCTGAGCACCCACCAACCACAAAGAGATTTCCACTACCACCACTGCAGTTCAGTTCTCCTTTCCTCTTACCTTGTTATTTTCCAAAGGCAGCATTGCAGTCCACAAACACACATCTCATATTCAGGCAGTACCCAAACAGCACCATTAAGCATTGGCATTCTTTACCTTCCTAACAAAGAGCAGAAGGACTCTACTCATACTTTAAGCTGTACCTTGGTGGCCACACACAGCTCCACTAGCCTCTGGAAGCTACTCTCTGCCCGGCTTCTTGTAGGCTGCGCCCACCCACAGGTGAGGAGGCAGTCCTGGGGAATCAGGAAAGGCAGATCAGCTGTGGCAGAGCAAAGGGGGTTTCTGTTACGAGGGAGAGCTGGAGGATGCTGGGTCCTGAGGAGGAGGAGGTTGGGTGTGAACTACATAATGCTTTTAGCGGGTCTGAGAAAAGGGAGAGGGGGTCTTACACAGAGACCACTGAAAGTAAAAGGTTACAGGAACAAAGCTGTGGAAAATGCACACATATTTGTTTAGATACTCTCATTTCCTTTCTAAAGAAGAACCTTGGGGAGATTCCCTGTTTTCTGCTGTTGCAGGAATTTCATCCCTTCCCTATACCTCAGCCCTGTGAGCAGGTAGAGTGGCCCTGAGGACCTGGCTCTGTGCGTAGGGAGCTGTGTCCAGTCTTACAAGAAATGGGTCAATTGAGTCCTGTGTGCTATGGGTGCTGTAGCAGGCTCTGCACCCAACCAGGTCAGGAGGCACGTACCATGAGGCTCTTGCTGGCAGGATCGGCTCCTGCCACGTGGACACTCAGTCAGCAGCCTCCAACTGTATTTTGTGATTTTGTCAGGTCTCAGCAGCTGTCTGGGCTTGCTTAATGTGAAAGAGAAAAGATCTGGAAGGGAGGGAAAGACTGGCTTGAACAGGACAGTACAGAGAAGTTGGCATTGATACATGGTCCACTCCAAGCTTTTAATGGCAGTAGTGTTTTATTTGTTTTTTTCCTCAATTCTGTAAGGTGTTGGGTTTTTTTAGGGTTTGTATTTTGTTTGTTTCTTTTTTAATTGAGGAATTTCGACCTCATAGTTCTGTGATAGCCTATTGTGTGTTTGTTTCTGTGAAGCACACAAGTGTAGCTTGTAACATTCAGCACTGTTTGATGTTCTTTTGTGCATCAGTGCACTGCTCCCGTGAGACTTCATTCCGCAAGTTCCTGCTACATCTTCTCTCTGCACTCTTTCTTTAAGCTCAGAAGGAAACTCAGCTGCATACAAAACTGTCTGTACATGGTGCAGCCAGTCAGTCTGACCTGGCATTCCCCAGAACAAAATAAACTCTCAGGATCAGTGATCAAGACCAGTCCCATTCCTAGTGACTCCTGGGAGAGCCCTTCTGTGGCCAGAAGAAAGATAAAGGTGGAGCAGATGTTAGAAGAATACTTGTACCTCTGAGGAAGAAAAAATATTTTTAATTTTGAAAAAATAACTCTGTATAAAGGGTGGAAGGACAGCAGAGCTGCCTGAGCTCCAAACTATTGCCCCATGTCCCCAAATATTTGGGGCAGCTCCTGTCTACAGTCTCCGGATTTTTGCTAGAGTTCTGCAGGGTCTGAATGAAGTCAAACCCTAACCGGGCTACGTGGGGGAAGCTCAAGCACATAGGCCCAGGCAGATCAATACAAACTGCACTTGAAAGGCTAAAATGGGATGTGCTCCAATTGTGAAAAGATCCCAAGGACTGCTGCAGAGGGTTGCAGTAGATCACACCTTAGTGATGCTGGAGGAGGCAGAAGGAAGTGCTGAGCCACTCTCTCTGTGTCTCTCTGAGGGTTTGTCCTTTGGGGTCACAGAAGTGGCTTCTCCCTTTCAGCAGTAAGTTGCAGGTGCTGTGTACGTCTGACACAGCAGAGATTTGCACGTAATTAATTGCAGTACTAGGTCTTGATTGCATTGAGCAGACACTTTAGAAGTAGGTGAGTGCTTTACTTAGCTCTGTTCTACAGTGGATGAGAGAAACTGGTGCTGTCATGAGGTATCTCCAGCTGCCTCTGTTCTCTGGATGTCATCTTCTTACCTTGTTAGAAGGCAAGGGGGAAAAGGTAACAACCTCTCTGCTGGGGCTGGTATTGCTGGGAGAAGAGCCCTGTTCAAGGCTCAGCTGTACTTCTTTAGGTCACTTCAGGCACTGCAAATGTGCAAGTGAAAACGTTGCATCAGAGCTGTGAGCGATTGCTTTGCCTCTTCTTCCCCCACCCATCAGCTTTGCTTGTATTAGCACTGGGGAAGGGGGAGGATGACTGGATTTACACACACACACACACACACACACCACTAGTCTGGAGCAGAGCCTAATCTCTGCAGTTGGTGTTTCTGTACTACAGGTGTTTTGAGCAGGCATGAGGGGTGAGAGCACCTGATTAGTTTGCAGGTGGGAGGCACAGCAGTAAAGCCAAACAAACTGAGGGCCTTGAGATCAGCAGGGGTTCCTGCTCACGTAGAGCGAGCAATTTTGTTTTGTTGCTTTGATGAAGAGAAAGCGTGTAAAGGGCTGAGGTTGTTATGGGGAAAGGGCCTGATGTGCCATTGCTAATGATTTCAGCATGGAAGCTCCCTCTGCTAACTGAACTCCCACCTTCTCAGGCAAGTATTCAGCACTGTGACGAGGAGCAGAAACATTGGCCCCACCAGGGGAGACAATGCAGAATGAAGGGGAATCAGATTTTTCCCCATATTTTGCTGTCTATACTATTCACCTGCCTGCAAATAGCGCTTGTGCAAAAGGGCAAGGTGAACTGTGGTGACTGCTTCACATTGAAAAGCATCTTATTTCAGCTGTGCAGAAGAAAACAGAGAAAATACCTGCAATCATGTTCAGCAGAGTACGGGATCACACACCTGAGCTGGCAGGGTTAATAGCACTGTGTATGGGGAGCTCCATCCTTGATCCAGAAAGATATCTAAACACACGCTTATCCTTAATAATAGGAGTAAAGCTCTTATCATCAAGGCTTACAGTTATCTTTACATTCTTAAGTATCTTACTGCTTGGGGAAATTAATACTGAAGCTCCTGATTTTTATGCTATTTAAGAAGTAAGCTTGCTTGGTGCAGGCATTGGTATGGATCCAGACAGACTCGCTGTATGCTGCATAGCCTGGCGTGGGGAAGGGAGGGTTTGGAGGGGGACAGGGCTGTGAGGAAGAGAGCGAGGGGGGCTGGAAACAGTGGCTCAAGATAGAATGTCTGTTCTGCAAAGTACGCTGCAGAACTGAACTGGGGAAGATCAAAGCTGTCGTGTAAAGGTAGGAGGAATTTCCTCCACTCAAAGTACATCCAAACTTAGGTTAGAGGAAAAGGAGAAAGAATGGGAAATGGGATAATGACAGAAATCAACAGCCTATGACCTATCCACAAACTCCCATTCACACAGTTCTGATAAGAGCTAAGCAGCTGCTGACCCTATCACACCACTGTGAGTGCTCCTTCCTTGAGGATCTGTCTGTGAGCAGAACAAGCCCGCAAAACTCACCCTAAGACACTAGCTTGAAGCTTCTTCCTCCTGGCCTTTCAGCCCAGTCTTTTGCTGCTACTTCTTTCCAGTGAGTTATGAGCAGTTCCAAGTACTGCCTTTGCTACAGGTGAGAGCTCAGACAGGAAGCAGCCAAATGTCTTCTGCTTTCCTCCTCTGTATGCCCGTGTGCTTGTCTCTCTACCCTTCTGCTATGTCTTTTCTCTACCCCTCTAGCTGTTTCTCTCCACCAGCTTTTCCTTTCCCCCATTTCTGTCCTCTCAGTGTGCTCTTTGGCTGGATGGGAGAATGGGCACAATCTGCTCCTGTGTCCAAGGCTTGGAAGGGCCTCCAGCACCACACAAGTGTCTGGCATAGCTCATAAGAAAAGCAGTTTAATGGCTCTGTTATCCAGGAGGCCTCCTGGCTTTGTCCATCCTGCAGAGCTATCACTGCTACATCCATGACTCATGACATTTGCAATCCACTGTTGACCGGAGATGTGACAGCACCCTGACCTGTGCAGGTCTTTGCTGTAAGCAGATTGCTCTGGGAGAGCACCACTGGCTGCCCAGCTCTGCCTGGGCAAAAAGAAAAAAACCAAATTCACCTGAAGTGGTGGCTGCCCGGCTGTACCATGAACCTGCTTGAGCACCTATGAGGACTGGCACTGCAAACGGGGTGCTATTTCATACCCTACCGCCTTCTGCTTGAGCCCCACACACACCAGTCTTGCTACCCCAACAGATGTCTAGAGTAGTGTATACTTTGAAAAGAAAATCTTAATAACAGAGACCCCAAAATATACACAGAACTTTACCTCTGAAGGGGAAATATGACAAACATCCACTATGCTGCTTGATTCTCACTGGCGTGCTGGGTATGAGAAGGAAGAGGGCAGCAGCTGAATAAATGCAGGCTAGCTCAGGCAGTATAGCTCAGAGTTACATTCAGCTATACAGGATGATCCTTTTTCTCTATTTCTTAAATGAGAAATTGGATTATAATGCACTGAAAATGCCACTGATAATTAATCACGTGAAGCAAACCATGATATAAAGATGAGGTACTAAAGCACCAACTGTGATGGCACTTGTGGTGGGTGTACTACAAGGCAAAGGAATACTATAAATACTGAAGGTAAATCTGGCTGCAAATGGCAGCCCCAGCACTGTAAACAGGACAGTTAGTATTCCTACCCTCTGCCTCCCTCCCTCCTCCGTGAAATCAAAGAGCTTTCTAGGTTAGATTTTCACTAGGTCAGTAAAATAAAATAGATTTTGCAGACAGCTTTCTCTGTAAAGCCAGAAAGCATTTGTGGAGAGCATGAAATGGGGGAAGAGCTTGAGGCAGCACATGGGCCAGCAGTCATATGGCTCACAACACCCAGCAAGTTCAGCTGCAGCAGCAGCATGTAGTGTTTGGAAGGAACAGAAGGACCAGTCCTGAGTCCATCATTCCCAAATCATGCCCTGAAGTCTGTGAGGCCACACGGTGAATCGTGGTGAGAGCTGGTTGGAGCACTGCCCCTCCCTGACCCCTTGCCTGGGCTGTTTGACAGCCCTGGTACAAGTGGTCCTGCTCACCTGGGGAGAGAGATGGCACGCAACCACCAGCTCGCTCAAACAGCTCTCTTCAAAGCTGGGCTTCATAGTAGCCCTCTGGTAATTATAGTCTAACTTTTTTTTCCTGTTTCCAGCATGCACATTAGCTGTACTCCCACATGCTCCATTTCCCATCTCTGCTGGGGGGCTAAAGTGTCCCAGCAGGCCACTAGCCTCCCACTCTTCACACTGCATTGATCCAAACCCTCCCTTCCGGACAACTCATCCTGACACATTACAAAAGAAACGCCTTTCCCTGGGCTCTATTAACCAATTACAAGAAAGAGGAAGTGATCGACAAACCAGTGATTTATGTGATCAAAGCAGCTCCACAGAGTAACAGGGCAACCACCTGCAAAAAGCTGCTTCTTTTTCCTTCCTAGAGTGAGTTGGAGGTAAAGAAACAGCAGCACACAGAAAGCAGCCCTTCCCTTTTGATCTCTACTATTCTAAAGCCTGCCTACAATCCAGGAGGTCTTTTTCTTTCACAGCCCCAGTGCTTTAGTATTTCTAAGTACCACTGGGTCATTTCTATTTATGGAGATCAAAAAATCTCACCTCTAGGTTGTAACAATGGGGAACAAAACAGAACCTAAAGAGAGCCTGGACAGTGAGTTATGGGCCTCTACTGCAGGTCCTTGCAGCCCCAAAGTCACCTGGCAACTGCTGCTGTCTAGGGATGAGGCGAGAAGGAGGACAGATACAGCAGGAAGGATGAAGATGTCTGTCTTCAGCAGCAACAGTCAATGTCTCTTGTGTTCATCCCCAGCAGTGGCTGGACGTCACACCATGCAGGGCTCTCTCCTCCATGCCATTTCTGCAATTTCCTCTTCCACTGTGCTGTTTCTTGACAATAACTCCCTTCTTCGGTGAGCTTGGGTGAGACACCACCCGCGGGGATGGACATGGGGAAGGGCGGCAGTGGTAATGCACAGGCTAAGCTGGACCTGATGCTTTGGCTTCCTCAAGCACAGGGAGCAAATGTCATGCCAGGGAGTACAAGGCGGGAGGCTCTCACTAAATCTTGACTAAGATCTGAGCTGTAACTGTAACTGCCTTCACATTTCTGTTTCTGTGGATGAACGCAGAGTACTTCTTCATTGCAAGTATGTGCAGATAGTTTTGGCTATCCAGGCTGAGAGGAGAACAATTTGGCTTACAGGCAAAACGAGGGTCGTGAGATCCAAAAGGGCTGTGTTTGTGGGCTGGCCAAATCAGCAAATGATCTGCTACGAAGCAGTGACACAGAGCTGGCTGCAGAGACGGGTGGCACAGTCATTCATTGAAAGCTGGGGACACAGTCCATTGCAGCGTAATGCCACGGGAGGGAGACCAGCCGGCATGAGGATGAATGGTTAGGAATCAATGCCACCAGCATTCTTGAGGCAATCCAGCTTTATGTGGGGCGGCAGGTTCCAGTTCCTGGAAACTGCTGGGATGTAATTGATGGCTTTGTACCATTTTGCTGGTATTTTGCCCAGTAGCTCTGTGTCCGCCCGCTGGCAGTACAGCAGAGCAGAGCTCAGATTTAACTCAGCATGCACATAGGTCTGGGGTTCCCTGCTGAAAGGTTGCCTTCTTGGGGCATTGCTTGGTCAAAATCAGCTTTCTGTAAAGGCGCTTCCTTATCCTGAGGTGCTAAAGCAGCAGCAACCGCACCACCAGCACGGGGAGAGCCGTGCAGGCACTTAACCTGCCGCCTCAGCAAGCCCGAACAGCAAGATGCAGAGAAGGCGGAAGGTGGTGGCTCAGAACAATGAGAGCAAACCATCAGAGACAAGATTTGCAGTGCACATAGACAGACCTGACGGGGGTGGCTGGTTTGCTTTCCGATGGTCAGGAAGCTCTTCTGTAGAGCAATATCCATTACAACTGAATGGATTTAAGAACTCACTCCACCTTCCCTCAAGCTGACAAGCTGCTGTCAGCCCCAGCTGCAGGCTTCTTCCTGTCAAATTGTGCCTACACCCGCACTCATCTGTCCTGACAGGAGGCCAGTGCCAGCGGCTAACTCAGTCAAGAACCAGTAACTTGATTTTTTTAGAATTAATTTTGTTAGCATGCTGGTTTTTCACTGGCTTCAATACAGTCTAAGGTTGTACCCTGTGTATCTACAAATCAACCAAGAAAAGAGGCAGCATGTTAAGGCTGGGTCTGTGTTTAGTAATCAAGCATAAAACAGGCCGTGGATATTTTGGTAATATACTAAAAGGATCAAGACCAAACTACGCATTCCAAAATAATACTCCACACTTACAAACTTGAAATCAGATTTTTAAAAGAGGAATTTGCAGCTACTATCAAAATAGCAAATAACATGCTTGGAAAAAAGGAAAATTAGAAAGCCTGTGCCCAAAGCTAAGCTTGGCACTTTAAAACACAGCCTATTTCCCTAGCCTGGACATGGCTCAGGAGTCAGTCTTGCCCTTTGATCCTGTCTATAATCAGCTAGTAAAATTCAGTTATTATTTAAATTGTATGAATATAAAATCGTCACAGCATCAATAGTTGCGTCTCCTCTTGCTGCAGGAGCTGCCTGAATTGGTTGCCAGAGATACGTACGCAAAAAGAGCAGACTTCTGTCTTCTGAGAGCAAACAAGCCGGCTCAGTTGGCTGCTACTGCAGCATCCAGAAAGTCCTAATGGAGAGGGCATTAGTGAAGCCTGTTTGTTACAAGAGGTACAGAGAAGCAGAGGGAAGGCTGCAGAAGGGAGCTGGCAGCTGAGTTAAGCCAGACCCTGCCGTGCTGTTCTTAAGTGCTCTCAAAACATGTGTTGCCCCTTTCCCAGTGAGGTCTCTGCACCCACTTTTGAGATGTCACTGCTCCAAAAGAAAGTCAGCCAAGCGGCTTCCTCTCAGACATTATCATGCAAAGTCAAAGTGCTCTCCCCCATCTGAAGGAAAATATCAGTGGAAGCACCTGCCAGCTGAGATGGTGTCTCCCTTTGGATGTGTTTCAGACTGAATTGCCACAGAGGTGCAGCACAGCACAACTTGGCAAATGTGCCTGCTGTTTAGAAAGCCAAAGCCAAGTAAGGGAACATCAAACAGTTGCAGCCTCCCTCCACGTGTGTGAGGGCCAGGTACTCGCAGCCCCAGACCAAGGTATTTTACATTGTAAGTGGCCCATGAGTCAGACAGTGTTTTACATTGCAATGGTCAATGAGTTTTCAAGAAAAAAAGTCACCCTGACTTTTTCTTATCCAGGAGGAAAGCACTAAGCACCTCTGGGAGAGAATACATTTTGCCAGGAATAAAAGAAGAGTTAAGTCAAGGCAGTCAGTTAGCCCAGTCTATGCCCTGTCGCATCTTTCAGACTAGGCTTTCTGAGAGGCAGGCCTCTAGACTCAGTTCTTTTATTCTCAGTGTGCCTTAGACAAGTTCATCTTATGAGATGATTGTAACCAGCCTTGCCTTCTGGCTTTGCAACCACTCTGAGCAGAAGCACCCTGTGAGTACATCGTGTTTTATGGGTTCTTCTATCTTGACAATCTCATTTCAGGCAAGAGTATCGCCCGTGGACTGGAGCAAAACCATCCAAGCCTATAAAGACAAAGCAAGGCTTCATTATCCCAGAAGACCACTTTGTTCAAGAGACAAGCTACAAGGCAGATTTTAAGGTAATTAAAGGAAGGTCAAAATTTGTGATTCCCTCAGTTGGATTCCTTATGTACAAGGTGTGTATCATTCTGTCTCTCTGTGTAAGGTGCATTTAACACCCTCTGCATGCACTCAGAGCAATCAGCGTGCACTAGCGTTAGGGCTGTAGCACAAGATTCAGCCTCTGGTGCTGGCACCAGCCACGGACACAGGTGTTTGCATGGGAATGTTTGCAGATCACTGCCTAAGGAACAGCACCCACCTAGACAGGACAAAACTCCCCTGTGCTGGTAAGGGCAGAATCTGCCCCTGCTACCAGCACATGATACAGCTGTGGCGAGCAGCCGAGCTGCACAGCTCTTGGGTCTCTGAGACTCTCTGAGACTTCCTTGGGATTTTTCAGTGAGTTTCTGCAATCCTCTATACAAGCATAAGTTTGTTTTCTTGTTGGCAAAATACATCTAAACATTACCGAAAATCCCACAAGGAAACGTTCTCCCTGGCGAGGCCCCACACACTCCCTGTCCCCATGAGGAAGGAAAGTGCACACTGAGAAGGCCCTAGCTTAACTTTTTGCATTAGACCACCAAAGAGAACAGCACTTCACAACCAACTGCAAAAGCTGTTCACAGGCTGCACCAACTGACTTGAAAAGCAGAAACAGGGCTGGGGCTGAAAACCCCAGCCCCAGCGTGCCGTGTCATCAGAAGCAACAGCAGCTACTCCAGGGCCATATGTAAAAAGTAAATCTTTGCCTTGGAGAAGACGAGAAAGAAGTGTTTAATCAGCAGACAGTGAAGTGCCTCCTCCACAGAGGATTGCTGGCACACTGCTGCAACAAGGCACACGATGGGTATATCCAGCTCCACTGAAAGTGGGACAGCAACCTCAGGCAAAACAGAATTTGCAAACCTCACCAAAACTTCCTCCTTGCTCTGAATAGTCTGAGCTGTACTGAGGTGCAGCAATGAGGATAGAGGGTATTTAACACAAACCTTGTATTTTGACCCATGTATTTAATCTCGTATTTTGACCTCGAAGGGGCAAAATACAGTGTCTTCCTGTTTGGCAGATGGGATGCAAAGGAGAGGGTCATAGACGAACCCCTCAGAGTCCCTATCTCTGTTCTGAAGGAAGGGAAAGAAAAGACTGGAATCCCAGACACAAACACATGCTGCCAAGGATACTGCACTCTAGACCATGTAAGCAAAGGTCCCATTTCCTGGAGCCCCAGGATACCACCACAGCCTCTCCCCCAGACAGCATGGGAAAGGTGTAGTCTGGAATGAAGATGGTCCCGAGCAGCCACCAGTTCAAGCAGAAGTCAGGCTCTCCCTGCTTTACACTTGGCCATTTGGACTTTCCCTCTTGCCTGAAGCCCATGGCTTTGCTGGACACATGGGAGTCAGGTTTATGTTGTGTCCTGACAGCCTGTGTGTAGGACTCAGACTGCTGGTTCTCCCCAGCTACCGAGCTGTGCACAGGCTGTTTGTGACACTCTTCTCGTTCCTTAGCGTGTCAGATGCACCCCCAGAGGAATGGAAAAATCAGAACAATGCAACAGATCAATAGCTTTCCCTATACTCTTGGCCTGTGGCCTTGCTCTTCTTTCTGTGCTCTGATGGTGCCATCAGAATACTCAGCACCCAGCAAAACTTTCCACCCTTTCATGTTTTATAGCCAGAGTCACTCAGAGTCCTGGGCTGGATGCACAACTAAGGTCAGTCCTGTTCCAAATCTTTTGGGTTTTAAGCATTAGGAAAAACACAAGCATCCAGGTGTCCTTCAAGCTCCAGTACAACCACAACAGCTACATATCCTGTGAAATTCTGACTCTACAGACATCAGAGAGAGCAACCTCTGTTATCTCTACCTTTCCTACATGCCTGAGGAGCTTACATCCTTATCAAAGTCCTTGCAGTTTCACAGCCTGGCATGGCCAGTAACCAATTTTTCTCCTTTCAGTACTCTAGATCTGTGCCTCTGTTCACAGCACAGGTAGCTTGTGGCCCCAAAAAGCATTACAGTGGAGCATTTTGATGGGGCCTGGATGGCATTCACCAAAAGGTTAAGGACCAGACACACACCACTGTAATTCCTCTCCCTTAAATCCAGTGCCAGTCCAGCGGTGACTTAGTTGTGATGTTTGTAGAGCATGAGCCAGCAGAGCTTTGTGAAGAGGGCAGCTCTTCATCTTGCAGATGCTGGCTCCTGCCAAGGCCTGCTCAGCCAGTTACCCCATCACCCCACACACCTCAAGGCCAAGGGCTGGGTTACAACAAAGCCCCTCCTTGGTGGCACAGTGTCACATCTGCCCTTGAGTCACCCTATACGCCGAGGCCAGTCTCACTGATGCCCAGCCAAGAGCTAACGCTTGTTGGGTAGTGGCACATCACAGGGGAGAGCAGGTAGAACGCTCCAGACCCCTCAAACTCTCCAGACAGGTGCACCCTGTGTCACACTAACATTTCTCTCACCCCACTAGATCCCAGAGGTGAAGACCAGGTTCTCCCCCAACCCTTCTGCTGTTTTCCAGGCACCTTCACGGATCCTCAACGTGTGAACCTGGACCCTCCTCACACCCAGGCTGCTCAAACGTGGCATTTCTACTAAGATGTATCACTATGCAATTTTCATGAGGGGTGTTAAGATCAAAGAACCGGCATTATCAAAAGCAGCTCCAGTGATTAAGAATATGCACACACGCTTTCTGTTAACACAACAAACCGCAAAGCGCTGGGTTCAGAACTGCCAAACCACGCTGCGAGGAGTGACCTAGTTTTTCACGGGAGCAGGTTCATTACCATGCCAGCTGGCGTCACATTAGGATATTGACTTCGGGCAGCAAAGTCAGTACTGCTGGCAACATCCATACGCTTAACCACACAGGGTGGGAGGGAAAACAATCACAAGCAGGATGGATAATTAAAACCAAAAAGAGTTTCATTTAGCAGTACCCTCTAAGTAGGCCAGTGAAAGACAGGGAGTGTGTGGCTGACTTCTGAGCTTCTTGAGGGCCTTTGGAAATAGGACCTCAAATGACATCACCAGAATCATAGCATCAAAGGGGCTGGTCTGAACTTCCAGGGTTGTCTGAGAAGCTGGAGGAAGCCAGCACCATTGTATTCTAAAATAAATCCGGCACATGTGGTGTCTTGGCGCTTTAAAGCTAGAAAGCTGGATATTTCCAAAATTGGTGGGCTGATGCAGGAGCAAGAGGGGACTGAACTTTGGGTGACAGTGCTGACAACAACACACCAGCCTGGTTCAGAGAGGATTGCATGGACAGAGTCAGCTAGGCACTTAGCAGGCTCCAGAGGATCTAAGATATTTATGTAATTCGTATAGCTGTTAGGGTGAGTGTAAATATTGTACATGGATTTTACCTAAAGCAATTTGTGATCCTTTAATGAAAAGGACATGCTTATACTTTTAATAAATGTTAACTCTTTGCATATGCAAGGTGGAAAATATTGCCTTGAAATTCCTAAATTATTGCCTGTATATTGGTAATGCTAATGCTAGGAACAACTAGAAGCGAATGTTACTTAGAAACTCCTCTTAAAGAAAAATGTAATGTAGAATGTAAGACATCGTTCATTTTTAAGATAGGCCATTTTAAGTGTCATTGTTCTGAAACTGATTTTTTTAGATTGGTGTGCACTTAACTTTTGCTGAGGTACATGTGTTTTAAGAAACCATTTTTTAGCCTTTGTTCATTGAGACTGTAGTGGATTTACAGTTTCTATCTCAACGACTTATGCAATATAATTAGTCTCCTGTTTATTTCATGGTTTTACTGACTACTTCGGGGGAAAAAAATGAAAAACTTTAACTTCATGTGTTTGCAACACACAAATGTGTTGGCTAGAATGAAAAGAAACTATCCTCAAACTTGAACAAGGATTGGATATTAATTCATCTGTAATGAAATAGATTTTAACCCAGGAGGGTTTTTTTTCTTAGCCTTCCTACCAGCTGAAGTCTAAGGCAAATTTAATGAACTTTGGACACTCTGGAAACACATATGCATTGCTGAGAATTCCCATAAGAACAATTTTTGAACCTGTTGGCATGTGGACTGTATTTGGAATACATGCAGACAGCATCTTCTCACTGCATTATGTGAGAATTTAATGATGCCACCTCTTGTTTGCTATATTAGTAGGACTGAATATGAGCATGAGAACAGGTAACATCTGCAGGAAGCTGCATTTAGCTGGGACAAGGGATGGCACTTCCCACACTCATCCTTGGACCCAGAGGAACCTAGAGTAATACCAGTGCTTGCCAAAATAGTTTTCCAGGAGATTAATTTTTCAGGAAATTCATTTGAAACATTCAAACTGTACTAAAGGTTTTGCATGTTAGATGTTTCTAAGAATGCAATCTGCTTGTTTAATCTTTATAATGTTTTTAACAGTTTTGTTCAAATGATTTAAGTTCATTTCAATCCTGGACTTTATCAACAGCAAAAAAAAAANAAAAAAAAAAGGAAAAAAGATTGTCTATTTAGTCTCTCTTCTTAATTCACTGTATTTCTTAAAAAAAAATCAACCTAGTTATAAAAAAAACTGGTAATATAACAAGCCTGTAT
The DNA here is from genome assembly GCA_013400615.1 of Syrrhaptes paradoxus. Lineage (NCBI taxonomy): Eukaryota > Metazoa > Chordata > Aves > Pterocliformes > Pteroclidae > Syrrhaptes > Syrrhaptes paradoxus. Next base: position 65,102 of record VZTO01009064.1, on the reverse strand, counting down.
TTTATCAAATGGACTGGATTTAATTTAATAAATTAAAATGTATTTTGGCAATTGGTTCTTTCCTTTTTGTTGTTGTTGTTGCAAAACATAACCCTGGGGTATTCAACCTTGCAGGACATTTTGTCACTCCATTTCTCTTGCACAGCTGCACGTGCAGGACAGCAGGACGCACAGGACACCAAGCAAGCGGTTTGGGAGATGCCCGATTGCATTCACAGCCATCAGCAGTCAATTCCCTACTCCTCAAGCTTATCTGCAGGCACAGACCCCCAGCAAGAATGGCTTCCAAGGCACATTTCAAGCTGTGGCCTGGCTCCTGATTTGAAAGCGCAACTGCTTTCCAAAGGAAAGCTGTTGCTCTGCAGAATTCATAATCACTCATGGGATTTTCCCCAGACATTTTCAAAGGGAAAATAAACTATTCAGCAAGCAATCCACCAACATGAAGGGAAAAAGGGGATGACCCAATGATAGCAATTTGCTACATTCACTATCAGACACACAGAGGCTAGATCTGCTCTGATGCAGATGCCATGCTCTCAAGACCCCCTTTTAACAGTGCCCACAATGTGTCCTGTTAACAGGAGACAAGCAACTTGCATTTCACCTCAGTTTCACTCTGCTATCTCACATAGATCATAAGAAAATCATGCTAGCTTTGAATTTTAACAGAGACCATTGCTTTACAGTTGCTCCCAAGAACATTTTAGTGGGTAAAGGTGCCGAAGGTACAACCATTTTCCCTGGTAGTGCAATACCAGCTCCTAGCTATGCCTCAGAAGACTTCCAGGAGAAAGCCAAAGGCTCACGAGCTGTTGCCTGGCTCCAGCTATAGGAGGGACAAATGGAAGCAAAACCAAGCAGGTACTTACCACTGTAAGGGGCAGGGTGATGCAACAATCTGCTGATGTCTGCAACATATGTGATTTGGCACAGAAAGTGCCTGCCTCAACCAAATTGAAAGGTATCACATCAAGATCCTCTGAAGAGGGCGAATCTACACAGGCTTTGCAGGCTCTAGGAAATCACAATGCCAAGACTGCTTCCAGCACTGCTCTCACACTGGTATTTGTCTTTCCAATTGCTCTGGGTTCCTGTCCAAGTCCATCAAGGCTTTCCAACTGTGAATCACACAGCAAACAAGTGTTATTTGACACACAAAGAAATGGCCTTTAAAAGGAAGGCTTTACAGCTGAAGCTAATTTACTAGATTTACTACCTACAGAGTGACACTGAACATGCTTGTTCCATTCCATCTTGCTGACACCTGGCCTTGATGGGATGCTGAGAGTGAGTTTTGTGCCAGCTGCATCCGCCATGCCGGGGAGTTGTGAACAGCTGCACTTCCACCTGCTCAGGTGAAGCTCTGGTGCAGGAAATACTCCACTACTCAGGACAGTTCTCTTTACCTGAACTTGAAAAGTTCACAAGCAACACATTAATGATTTACTTGTTTTCATAAAACACACATTTCTCTTTGCATTGGACTAACTTCTTGGCAGGTGAACAATCAGATGCAAACCTATCACCTCTGCCTTATTCATACCGGTTTTCTCTATCTTGGCCACGGCAGTAACATAGGACCCTAAGGACCAACCTGGTTTACCACAAAACAATGTTGGTGGCATGTAGCCCAGAGAGGCTGTTTGCTTCCAGGGCAGAGATGGCACAGAAGGGATGGACAGTCCTCATTCCTGGTAGCACAGGCTTTGGTGTCACCAAGTCTGCACCCAGGGCCCCAGACACACCGCGTGCTGCTGTGTCAGCTCTGTGTACAAACGGCTGCATTTCTAAACTGGGTGGTTGGGCACCTTCTGTGCATGCAGCCCCTGACCACCACAGCCTGGAGGTGCTTTCACAAACTCCGCAGCCAGGAGGGCAGCCATGGGGGCCTGCCTCAGGGGCAGTGTGCGCTCTGTTAGGAGGCACTTTTGTGGGATTTAGCACAGTTTTGCAGTATTCTGAAAGACAACAAAGTGTGACATCTGCTCACAGACACCTAAGATTCCCCCTGACAGCCTGAGGAAAACAGAGAAACAAGCTTTTCTTACATTTTTCCATTCCTTTTTGCAGCCAGTGCCTGTGCCCAGGTGCTGGCAGCAGGGCTGTGGGGCTCTGTGAGGAGAGGCGGGGCTGCCCCTGCAGGACACAGCCAGTTCTGGCCGGTTCCAGCAGCCTCAGGGCAGCTGAGGGCACCAAGCCCCTGAGGCGGCTGAGGAGTGGGTGTCCCACCTGTGAGAGCTGTTGAAGAAAGGCAGGAGGAAGGACTGGAAAAGAGAATGTTAAGGGCACCCCCGCTTCCCCTGCGCCTCCTGTGGGTGAGAGGAGGTGGGAGTCAGGAATGAAGGACTGAAGTCAGGTCTCAGGAAAAAAGGGGTGGGGGGAAACAGGTTTTATTTGTTTTGTTCTTGTTTCTCACCATCCAACTCTCTTCTAACTGGCAACAAGTTCAGCTAATTTTCCCCAAGTTGAGTCTGTTTTGCCCATGATGGTAATCGGTGTATGATGTCCCTGTTTTATCTTTTTTTGTCTTATTTTCTTCCTGGTTCTGCTGAGGGGGGAGAGAACAAGCAGCTGGGTGGGTGTCCGAGAGCCAGCCAGCACCAGCCCACCATGCTTTTCAGTCTTGCACAGAAACCAGTCACTCGCTGATTAAACAGGCTGCTCCGGAGGATGAAAAGCTGGAGGATGAAGAGTTGGAGGAGCTGAGCTTGCTGAGCTCCTGGCTTCCCATCCCCCAAACCTCCAAAACCAAGAGCTTTTAAAAATAACTAGAAAAGGGAAAAATTACACCTGCTCCTTCAGATCAATTCCACAACCACCAATTTATATCGAGACTAATAAACACTCTGAATAGACAAAGCACACAAAACTATGTGGATCTGAAGAAACTTGAAGTGACAGGTGACAGTCAAGACAACTCTATCACAGCTAATAAAAGAATTTATTGTAAACATATGTATCTTACACAATTATACAGTATAATACAGATAACATGAAGGATTTAAACACTCAGCATTACAAATAGGGGCAATATTTGTAAAGAGATCTTTAACTTGTATCAAGACTCTTGAGAAAGCCAGAGATATACCGTAACATTTCAACACGCCATATCATCTGCAGTATTTCACACATCTGAACAGGTGCATGAAATTCCACAACCTGTAACTCATCTCCAAGCAATTCCCATAGGAACTTCTCACCAACAGATTTTTCTCCCACCACTTTTCAAAATTCAAATAACTTGTTGCAAATGTTTCCTACGTCTGAAGGACTAAACAAATGTGTTATTTTCTATCTGTTTTTAATATTTTTCTTCAGCAAACTTTATATATTATTAATATAGCATCTCCTAGGAGAATAACCTGTGGTTGCTCAGAAATGTAGCAATAGATCTCCACTGCAAGAACCCCATTAAGAACAAGGGGCATTTACCTGCCTGCTTCACGGCCAGGTTAAGGACTCGTTCTGAAACTCCAGTCCTCACAGAAAAGCAGGACACAGGAAAAGAAGCCACAATTTGCAAACAGATGCCCAAAGACGAGCTCCTGCATCCTCAACAGCTGCTCTGGGTTTATCGAAATCCCAGAAACTAAGCCCACAAGAGATGTGGGCTGGAAATGCATGTGTCATTGCAGAAGATCATAGCACGACTGAGTTTGCCCAAAAGGCTGTTCCCACACAACCTGCAGGCTGTCATAGCAATAGTGACAGATATCTTGAAAATGCCCTTCTCTCTTCTAGAAGCTGTGTACAGGGGTGCCTCAAACCAGTATGGACTTTGAGTTCACTACAGCCTACAAAAAAACTGTGGGGGGGCCTGCAGTTCCACAGCTACCTGGATTCGTCCTGACTCTCAGCGCTGAACTCAAACGTAATCATGACTACTCGACTCCTTCACACTGACCTCAGGTGAAAAACTAAGCTGTACACTTCAGTCATGCAGGCAATCCTGCACTCAGCTCACCCGAACAAGCCAGGATTATCTTTTAAAGTCCTTCTCTGAATGCTGTTTGGATTTCATCCATTGGTCCCATTTCCTAGATTCAAGGGCCAGCTTCTGCCACTCTTACTCAAACGAACTATAAGTCCCTGTTAGCTCTGACGAACTGAGAGGGGCTTAGCTGCAGACCCTAGTTTTCTTTAAGGTGGAGAAGACAGGCAGCACCTCATCTAAGGTACACAGTACCCTCTTCAGTTTAAGAACTGCGTCGAACCTATGCTACTCTCCTTGGAAGCCTAAAACCACCCTCTAACTGAACCGCTTTCCACAGTTCCTGCACACTATTAGAGTTACTATCACCTGTCTTCTAGCTGAAAAAAGCACCAAAAGGTAACATTTTTAAGATTTCTGTTCCTACCCTAGGCCAGGAAAGGTAACTGTATTTTAATGTTTATAAAAGGCTTTGTATTGTCAAAGCACGGCACCAACAAGAGCGAGGCCTCAGCACACCCCTGTGAGGTAGGTATCCTGCTCCCCATGCTCAGAGATGGGGAAACTGAGGCACAGAGTGATTAAATCAAAGGCCATGCAGCAGATCAGAGACCCAGCTGAGATCAGCGCTTTGAAGGTTCTGGCTGTTTAACCCATGTTCCACCCACATGACAGCACTGCCTCACAAAACAAGCACCCTGAAAGCATGACAGTCCAACAGAAGTCCCACCAACTTTACAATGGCTTATTCACACTACTAGCAAGTACCCATGGATCAGGACAGAGGGGTGGTGGATGTGAGGTGGTCAGATGTTGTCAGCAAAGCCTTCTTCAGCGAGGTCTTGACAGCCAGGCTGCAGACATGCCTCCTACACCAGTGTTCTTGAGACAGATTAAGTGCTGGGGTTAGTAGCAGAGCTTCTTCCTGCAGTCAAGACATGAGAGGAGGTCCCCACAAGCATCAAATTTGAAGTTTTGATCCTATCAGGCCTCTCTGTGTTGAGCAGAATTTAAGCCAAAGTGGTGTTGCTCCCACAGCACTTCACAATCCAAGCCGATCATTAGCAAATGCCATCAAAACACCAAGACTTGTACAACACAGCTGGTCACCTGCCCTCCAGCACACTCCAAACCTTCCGGCAGCCTGCGGAGGCACTTGCTGGGCAAGCAAAGAGTTTCAGCCAGTCCAAGCCCACAAACACTGAAGCCCACAAACACTGGAGTCTTTGCTCCTCTCCTTTCCCATGTGGACAAGTGGTCAGTCAAAATCTGACCAAGCCTGACTATGGTTTGTTCATCTTGACCGAGCATGTGCCAGTCTACCCTTTCTGAGGTCACTAAGAAAGGTGACATCTGACATCTCTAGAAAGGCAAGGAATTTGGTTAGGTGATACTTAGCTGAATAAGCTAATGATAAGCCTACCCAGCTGTGTTCTCAGTCACACACATCATGCTTAAGCAGGACTGGCAGAATTTGTTGCAGCCATTAGCCTTCTGCTCCCCCAAACCCAACCAACCCACCCATCTACTCAAATGGCCCACCTTTAAAAGCTGCCTTTGACTTTTCTCATATTCAGAGTGCCAAAGCAACTGTTCTACCCGCTGCATGGGGAAATCAACTCATACATACACTGTATCAAAAAGTACAGTTTCTTAAAAAAAATGTTCAACCTCATCAATACAGCTGTCTCAGAGGGACCAGGCCTGTGGAGTCTCTCACAGCTAGCAACTTGATGCAAACTGACAATGTTTGTTCAGCCACTGAACATACACTTACCAAGTAAACACTGACATTTAACAACTTGATTTGGAACAGAGCATCATGTTGTTGCATTAAGGTGCATCTTTAATTGGAGGTAACAATCTAGTAGCCCAATATTATAAGTGTATATAATAGTGTCCTACAGAAATACTGGATTTGTCAACCCAACTTCAGTCATAAATCCACCTTTCCTGTAGCATCTTCTCTGCTCTATTTCATTGCTCCTCATTTAGTATCTTCATATGTTTGTTTGTGAGGAAGTCAAGAAAGGGAATATTACAGATGGCTTTGTGAATATTCATCACTGTGATCTCTCTTGGAGTCCTGCAGGGAATGCATCAGAGATGCTATTATAGCACATAAAAAGACAAGTGTCCATGAAGCAGCAAGCCAATAAATTTACTAACGGGGGGGGAGGGGAAATCGGTCTAAAAAAGGATAAAAGAGCAGCTATTAGAGCAACAGAGGAAAAGCATTACAATGTCACAACACAAAAAAGCCACTCTCATACAACTGCGGGAAACATCTTGGGCACTGGGACAGAAAAATCAAGTGCTGAATTATTAATTCTTGAACTTCTGTAGCACAGACCATATGTAGATATTTCTCTATATAACATATATACATGTTTAATATCTGTTATATAAATATTTATATATCGCAGACAAGCAAATATTTAAACTGAACTTTTTCTCTCATAGCGCTATTTTTTTTTAATTTCAAGCTGTCCCAAATCATGGTGCTGAACAGAAATCAAGATGTGGGCTAATCGTTACCATAAAAATCACCCAGTATCTGAGCCATAAAAGAATGTATCAGTAAAATAAATAAGAGATTATTTAGGTTCTTTAAGTTCTGTCTGGCCATGGGTAAGTTGTCTACATGGTAACCTTGGATGGACAGGAGCAAGAAGGTTCTTCCAACATGGCTCTGCAGAAACTGTTCATCCGCCTTTGAGTGTGGCAACATGGGAGAACCTGGCCTCAGTTTTTAATGTTGTCCATGTTACCACTCCTTTGCCGCCATGAAGCTATGACAAACCCTCTCCTAAGGCTTGGACCTTCCCAGGATATAGTTCAAAAATTCCCTCACTTGCATGGTCTGAGCTAATCTGACTAAATTCCTCAAGCAGTTCAGCCCCTAGTGCTGGCATAAGTGGCCAAAGAGGAAACATGCTGCTGTACCTGTTGTGAGGAGCTGTCTGGTATGCCACAGCCAGTGCTTGCCGTAGGATATCACTCATAAGCTGTTCGGTGGCCTGTGACAAAAGACATTAGGAGACAGCATTGAGAAGAGGACAGGAACATGCTATTTGCTCGAGTATCAGTGTAAGAGCAGCTGACATTCTGGCTCACCTCAATCCTATATTCCCTCAGCAGGGGGGCAGTTCAAGACGCCCAAGTGAGTTTTACTGGCACAGTAATAAGAACTGAGTATATTTATAGAGAGACCTAGAGATGCACAGAGGTCACACTGCAACTGACCAATCTAGTTGCTCTCTGGATCTGAGCAGTACGTGCACAGCAGGGTGGATCCAATGTTCCAGAGCCTGTGCTTCAAAGAGCACTTCAGGGCCCTGCCTCTCGCACACCAGAGCTTGTTTTGTATGTGGCAGGTTCCAGATATTCTCCTGCAATATCTCTCCTGGTATATGCTTGTTAGCTACTCCCTGTTGTCACCAGGCTTATGTCAAGATACTTCACAAACCCCCCCCCCCAGCCTGGACAGCAAGCAGACAGCAGCTGTATGCCCTACACACTTGGCTTAATCAAGGTTCAATCAAAAGCTAATTAAGGCTCTTGGCTCTCTGTGCTTGTATCAAGACTAGAGCAGAGGTTTCTGGGACGTCCAGTCAGGAAAACTGGCATAACTCTGCAAATACAATGGAGCAACCTGATGGTTACAATCTGTGTCTACAAAGGGATGTATCTCTGAGTTCAACTATGACAAGCAACGGAAAGCACAGCAGAAGTGTGCATGCATGTGCACGTGTGACCCGGAATTAATTATCTTTCGTAAAGCTGATATTCTGATAAGCAGCAGTCTGTATAAACAACCCCAAAAATCTGTCTTTGGCTTGAAACACAGCAGAGCACTGCTAAAAATAATCTGTGTTAGCCTTCAGTCCAAACCCAAGAACTTCAATTCAAAGCTGTTCAAAGCTTTGGTAAAAATCGGTCTCTGTTTTTCCAAAATTGATTATGATAGATAAATGGTTTCTTGTTCAAGGCAGAATTGCTGCTGTCTGAAGTAATTCAGCAGTCTCCCAGTAGAGACAACCCAGGCAAAAAGGAACTGAACAGCATTTAGGAAAAATTACCTAACCTCTTACAAAATAATCGAGTCTTACAGAATTCTGGCAGATTTCCCCCACACCAGTTCTGAGTAAGAGTCAGAAAAGTAAGGGGTACTTTCAGAGCTAGAGAATGAGTCAGTATCTTGCTGGAGGCGAGAATCTGCAAATCACTATTCTGTGTCCAAGCCAACAAATCAGTTAGAAAGCTGGAAACACACACAGAAGTATATGATGCTCTTTGGTCAGCTACATATCTCTCTATGCATGCACAAAGACAGACATCAAACTCTGCATTTCCTGAATTGATAACTGCATATTAATAAGAATATTCCACCTTTTTTTTCTACATTACTGGATTAATTTAGTTACAGAAAAGTTCTTAATGTGAATTAATTTTTTACCTTTAAAATCATATCTTCTATTACTGATGCATAAACATTCTTTTGCACCTCAGCAGGCTGAAAAGAAATCCCTATCTATAAAATACAAAGGAGAGAAAAAAATCAATACATCAAATAACACAACCCAGAGATAACAGAAATAATCTGCTACAAAGGGTAGTTTAAACATGCAAGCAGACACCGCAGAACTTTCAGGTAGTGTAACCTTGGGCTTCATTTAAAAAAAAATTCTGGAGAAAATGAAGTTTGACCATTAGAACAGCCTGCAGAAATGCCTTTAAAACACAGAAGAAACAAAAGCAGGTTTTAATTTTTATTTCAGAAAGGCCCCACAAAAAAACAGGCTGCATTGGGTATCTCTGGATTGAGAATGGAAGCTCCACTTTAAAACTGTACATATATTCATTCCATTACTCAATCTTCTCTGCACCTAACTATGGCAACTGCAACTACTTTAAACAGTACTCCTGGCACAAAAGTTCCATATCAAAAGTGTTTCATCCCCCAGTCATATTCTCATCATGCCTGTGCCCCTGCCACCTACGTAGCAAGAGACTAGGTACACTATGGAACCAAAAGTTTTATCCCTTGATGGCAGCATTTGAGGTGGAGACAGAGATCCTCTCTTTCGCCCACAACTGCTGCATGTAAATCCCTCCCGCTGCTCCTGTCTCTGCTGGTACAATGGCAAGCAATCTTTTCTACAAGCCGAGCCAGTCTTTTCTCTTTCCTACCTGTTGCTGTGAGAGAANCATTATGAAATAACCCTCCCCCCCCCTGCTCCCTTTCTTTTACCCTAATTTGAACAGTGGGGAGAAACCCAAGCATTAGAGAAGTTTGCTGTGGTCTTAGCTTTACTGCGACTTCTCTGCAGGAGTTGCTATTAAACAGCACTGCTCCAAGAAATGTGCCCAGATCTTTTGTGTGACGGGACAGGAAGAATTCAGTGTTAGTGCTCCTCTTCCCTCCTTTCCCCTTGCTTTTAGCCTTCCAGAATGATTGTTCTGGTGCTAAGCCCTGCAACACTGCTACTCTGACAGGACCTCCCTCCCAGCTGGCATGCTTCATCTACTCCTGCCAGCACTGGCCAGCTGTGATGTCGGCTACCTTTTCTGGG
>VZTO01009064.1:11764-55337 GCA_013400615.1 Syrrhaptes paradoxus | reverse complement strand
TACCAAACATAAGGATGAACAGAAACGCAAACAGTCCTTGAGAGCTTTCTAATTATATCTTCATGACACTCATGGCCCACTCCCTCATCTGCCCTACACCAATCAAAGCAGCTGCATTTCAAACAAACCCAGGCTAATGTGAGTCTCCTAAACATTCTCACAGAAGCTTTCTGACAACTGCCAAAGCAGTCTGATGCTCTTCAACCATCTGGGAGAAATGGAGTTTTTACTATATAGGCACCATGTTGCGCTATATAATCTTTTACATTGTGGCAAGTATTATCATGCTTTTTAAGAAAAATCAGAAGACTCATTTGCAGGGGAATTACAAAAGGGTAACCTCTGCTCCACATACTTGACATGAGCCAGTAAAACCTTCAGTAGAAAGCTACGCAATGAACAGATTCTTTTCTTCAAAGACCAACATAAATTCAGTTATTTAGATACAAATACTAAAATGTTTCAACAACTGCAACAGAGGGCCAGACTTAGCAAAGAATAACCAAATCCATACACTTCTGTGAAATACCTGAAATCCCAGTATGATCAGAACAGAAAGACATTCAGCTTTGGAAAAAGGATTATCTGAAGGTGAAACAAAGGAGTTTAACTGTGAAGAATGGATGAAATTAAAGATGTATGTTTAATACACACTAAAATGGACTGGACAACCCAGAGCTATGCCTAAAACAATAATGTAGCAGGTGTAATAACATAACGTGAAGCTTCACATGGGCCAATTCACTTCATTTTTGGAGGTGAATTAGACCCTACTGAGCTCCATGCTATCGCTGCCAGTTTTGGTAGTTTTTTTGTACCTGAATTCCTTCACCCTGTTTGCACAGTAAGTCTTTTAACCCAAGGGCAGAAGTGTCATTTCTCCCTATGGTTAGTTCTTGTGCGCACTTATAAATGATTACATGGTGGGGCTAGAATCATCTCTCATAAGAGTTATCTACACCAGGCCTCCAAGGGCTCCAAAGCACAATAAACCCCAGAAGAGGCCTCAGAAAACATCAGGACTGATAAGGACAAGGGGGAGCCTCACTTGTAGGCTTGCCCGTATGATCTCCAACTTTTGTTATTCCAGAGTGAATTAAAAACAAAGAAAGTAAGAATCCCCTTCTCCTGAAGAAGCAGCACACATGTGCACACACACAGTCTTGAGCCATTTAATAAAAGGCGTCTCTGTCAGAAAGGAGCGTTCCGTCCCTCTGTACTCACCTGGCTCACTGTCTATCTGTGTCAGCACATCTTCAATCGAGTCCTCATCGTTCCGCAAGGTCTCAGGGTCAGGTGGAGTGTAGCCATGGCATCGACACCAGTGCACCACATGCTTTGTTTTCAGGGGTGTAATATTGTGAAACCTGGGGTGCTTTTCTATGATTTCTTGTAGGATCTTTCTCACTGTCATCGCTCGTTGCCACTGTGACAAATCAAAACGGACAGGTCATCACAGCGGCTAAAACATTTACTGCTGGACTATAGCTTAGAACAATAATCCAGGTTGCAAGGAAAACAAAAGGAACGCGATTTTCTCAGAAGTCAGAATGACAATGAAAAACAAATGTGGAAGATGGTTCTAATCCTGATATTAGGCAGCTGTAGGCAAGTCATTTAAACTCTGCTTTGTCATCCAAACAAAACCTCAAGAAGGGGCCAAGACACATTTGTCTTGACTTAAAATGTATTATCTCCCAAGTAACACCTAAGATGACATAGTGCAAGAAATCCACTAGAGCAAAATATGCTTCTCAAAATTTTGGTTAAACTCTTTAATCATTTAAGTTGGCAACAGCAGAGGTTCTAATTAATTTTAACATCTTTCCTGTAAAACTCCATAGCAAGATGAAAAAATAGCAGGAAACATAACCACAATACAAAAAGGTCTAGATTAACTGNACTCCTGCCAGCACTGGCTAGCTGAGTGTCATGAGTCAGAAGGTCCAATTTTTCCAGGGCATTTATAAAAATTTTCATCAAGCATCCAGAGGCCCATGTAGATGAAAGAAAGGCAACTAAATAAATGTAAGACCACAGATAGCTTAACAGTAGTTCTTATTAGCTTTATGATTCACTTATTACCTTCTCTGCAGTGTCCCTCACAAACTCTGATGCAGGCAAGGAAGCCAAGTAGAACTTCATCTCCTCTTGCTTCTCCTCCTGTTCTTTCTTAATATTTATTTTTAATGGCTCGCTAAAATTGAGAACATCTACTTCTTCTTCGTGTTCTGGTTCTCGTTTCAGAAATTGCTGTAGTTCCTCTAGTTTTCGGCACAGCTCCTCACCACTGCTGTAAGATGAAGGGCATTCTGAAAAAGAAGTGATCAATTAAACATGATAGGTTATGGAAAGCTGTTTATAAACAGATACACACTCAAAATAAGGTAAGAAATTAAGGTAATTGGAAGTTATTTTTGTAGTTCCTACCAAACATAAGGATGAACAGAAACGCAAACAGTCCTTGAGAGCTTTCTAATTATATCTTCATGACACTCATGGCCCACTCCCTCATCTGCCCTACACCAATCAAAGCAGCTGCATTTCAAACAAACCCAGGCTAATGTGAGTCTCCTAAACATTCTCACAGAAGCTTTCTGACAACTGCCAAAGCAGTCTGATGCTCTTCAACCATCTGGGAGAAATGGAGTTTTTACTATATAGGCACCATGTTGCGCTATATAATCTTTTACATTGTGGCAAGTATTATCATGCTTTTTAAGAAAAATCAGAAGACTCATTTGCAGGGGAATTACAAAAGGGTAACCTCTGCTCCACATACTTGACATGAGCCAGTAAAACCTTCAGTAGAAAGCTACGCAATGAACAGATTCTTTTCTTCAAAGACCAACATAAATTCGGTTATTTAGATACAAATACTAAAATGTTTCAACAACTGCAACAGAGGGCCAGACTTAGCAAAGAATAACCAAATCCATACACTTCTGTGAAATACCTGAAATCCCAGTATGATCAGAACAGAAAGACATTCAGCTTTGGAAAAAGGATTATCTGAAGGTGAAACAAAGGAGTTTAACTGTGAAGAATGGATGAAATTAAAGATGTATGTTTAATACACACTAAAATGGACTGGACAACCCAGAGCTATGCCTAAAACAATAATGTAGCAGGTGTAATAACATAACGTGAAGCTTCACATGGGCCAATTCACTTCATTTTTGGAGGTGAATTAGACCCTACTGAGCTCCATGCTATCGCTGCCAGTTTTGGTAGTTTTTTTGTACCTGAATTCCTTCACCCTGTTTGCACAGTAAGTCTTTTAACCCAAGGGCAGAAGTGTCATTTCTCCCTATGGTTAGTTCTTGTGCGCACTTATAAATGATTACATGGTGGGGCTAGAATCATCTCTCATAAGAGTTATCTACACCAGGCCTCCAAGGGCTCCAAAGCACAATAAACCCCAGAAGAGGCCTCAGAAAACATCAGGACTGATAAGGACAAGGGGGAGCCTCACTTGTAGGCTTGCCCGTATGATCTCCAACTTTTGTTATTCCAGAGTGAATTAAAAACAAAGAAAGTAAGAATCCCCTTCTCCTGAAGAAGCAGCACACATGTGCACACACACAGTCTTGAGCCATTTAATAAAAGGCGTCTCTGTCAGAAAGGAGCGTTCCGTCCCTCTGTACTCACCTGGCTCACTGTCTATCTGTGTCAGCACATCTTCAATCGAGTCCTCATCGTTCCGCAAGGTCTCAGGGTCAGGTGGAGTGTAGCCATGGCATCGACACCAGTGCACCACATGCTTTGTTTTCAGGGGTGTAATATTGTGAAACCTGGGGTGCTTTTCTATGATTTCTTGTAGGATCTTTCTCACTGTCATCGCTCGTTGCCACTGTGACAAATCAAAACGGACAGGTCATCACAGCGGCTAAAACATTTACTGCTGGACTATAGCTTAGAACAATAATCCAGGTTGCAAGGAAAACAAAAGGAACGCGATTTTCTCAGAAGTCAGAATGACAATGAAAAACAAATGTGGAAGATGGTTCTAATCCTGATATTAGGCAGCTGTAGGCAAGTCATTTAAACTCTGCTTTGTCATCCAAACAAAACCTCAAGAAGGGGCCAAGACACATTTGTCTTGACTTAAAATGTATTATCTCCCAAGTAACACCTAAGATGACATAGTGCAAGAAATCCACTAGAGCAAAATATGCTTCTCAAAATTTTGGTTAAACTCTTTAATCATTTAAGTTGGCAACAGCAGAGGTTCTAATTAATTTTAACATCTTTCCTGTAAAACTCCATAGCAAGATGAAAAAATAGCAGGAAACATAACCACAATACAAAAAGGTCTAGATTAACTGAAGTATTTATCTTTGGTGAACTGACAACCTATTTCAGCACTAGTATTGCTTATGTTAGATCCCTCAATTCTCTTCCTACAGAAAGCAGACACAATCCCATGAAAAGACAGACACAGTATGATGGGCAAAATTCCCATGACGGTAATATGCCCCAGAGGATTGATGAGGATACAGTGCTAAAAGGACAGCTTGCAAAAACTCTGATTTTTAAAATGCTTCAAAAACACCTTACTTTGAATCAACCAAAAAATGACCTTCAGAGTCCCTTCTGCTTGAGAAAGTCTCTGAACAATAAGCTGGGTCACCACCTGGATACAAAACAGTGCGTCTTGCAGTAAGGAATGTTTCCATTTAAAATGCGGCAGGCTGCTTCAGAAAACAAATCAGCCAACAACAAGGAAGTTTCCATAATTTAGAAATCCCTCTTGCATGCCTAATGACTGCTTACAAAACACAGGAGGAGAGGATTACCTCGGCTGCCCTCCTCTTCCCAATATTCCAGCTGTAATACTGTTCCACTGAACTGGCACAAAAAGAGCTCACGTCTTCACCTAGAAAACATAAAGCTAAAAATCAGTATTAAATTTTTAGTATGCGAAGTAAGATTAATTCTGGTTTTGATGTTATTTAGAGGAAAGGAAGAGGGAAATGTGTTTCTTGCTTACAGGATCAAGGACTGTAACTCTCTTAACTCTTGCAAATGCTGTGCTCTCTCCAAACATAGCAGAAATACATCCAGCAGACACTGTAGTTTTGGATGCAAACCCAGCATCCCTCTTGGTCACATACAAGGACAGCTGTGGCTATGGGCTGTTTTAAGCCTTTTCTTCCCCTGAAAACTGTAACGATGTAGACCTGTATGTCTGTCTTACCGGTCAAAGTCTCTCCCTTTGGAAAACTCTTTTTTTCCCCAAAAACAAATTACAACATAAAAATGAAACAACAATGAACAGGTTTTCTGGCAAAAATGTGAGGAGGGGATATGAATCCTAAGCAACAGATTTACAAATGCTGCCGTAGGCCAGAGAGCTGTATGTAATGAAAGCTTTACTGGGTCACCTGCTCCTCCTTTGCTCACTGTGCTTATCTTGAGAGGGTCTGCCCTGCCCAGTCTCCAGGACCACTTGTTCAAAGTGCCCTAGTTACCAGAAAAACTGATAAATTTTCGGCTATGTTCATGAGCAAAAGGATTGCAATTACAGAGTACCATAAAAGATTAAAACGTTTCTCTGCAAAATACCACCTTTTGTTTTTTAAAAAAAAGCAAAACCCTCAATAACACACACATTACAATGCCAAGCGATGTTATCATATTTGCAAGCATTTCTGAAACCCTGGCATTAAAAACAAAACAAAACAAAAACCCAAAAACGCACCCATTAAGGGCAAACCAGGGTAAAGAAGATCTACTTGCAGCCATTATATGAGGAACTGCAATCTGTTTCTAACCAAAAACTAGATGAAAGTTAAGTGCTGACAACATATTGGGCTTTATTGGAATAACCTATTTCTACGTAAATTTAGAATAACGCCTGGAGTAAGCTCTCTAGAAGAATGGCTTCATTTCATTCCACCTTTTAATAATTTTTGCGGTTACAGAGTATGCAAGGCATTATGTTGATACAGTGAAAATAGAAAGCAAAGCCTCTTCATTTCGTGCTTACTTTTTTCAGCAATTAATGGAACCTTCTTCACTATTGCTGTTAAAAGCTGCTGGACATTCTCCAAATATTCTATGCTGCAAGGGATAAAAAGAATCACAATGAAGAATACTGTTGGAAGCAATTAATCAGATGCAAAAGGTTTCAAAATTACTGCATGGTTTAAAGTCCTGAGCCCCAAGGCACTATAGCAATACTAGTGTGAGGATAAACTGTTATGCCCCAATCTGGAGAAGGTATTTCAAACAGCCCTTCCTCTTGCCAAAGCGTCCACATCTGAAGCTGCAGTTGTCATGAAGAAACTAAAGACACATTTTTCTGGGCAGGTTTGGAAGAAATCCCTGCATCATCTAGCAAGCTGCAATGCTACTTTGAGGGACAAGACGCACCTATTAGTGTGGGCTGTCCCAGCAGGAACATGGGATAGTGCAAGGGAAGCTTTGCACTTATGGGAGTTTAGGTAAACTTAACTGTCAAGAACTGTATTTTCCATTAGTTATTTTATAACTAAGATACGTTCCAGTGTGTAGTGACTTAAGATTTATTCCTGTCTCCTACACATACTCTGCATCAAGGTAATGTTGGCAGGAATATGTCAGGCTAACAAAACTTTTCAAAACCTGTAGAGAGGAAAGTCAGCCATTGGAGGAATCAAGGGCAGAGGAAACATCCTACAAGTTACAAGAAATATGCAGAGAAAATACTGCAAACTGAATTATGGTAAAAAAACACTAACAAGTACTTGCAAAGTACTAATTTTTATTATTTAATTCTAATTCTGAACCAAGGCAGCCCTCATACTAGGTAATTACAGAAGTATGTGAGCTTTACAAGACTAGGGAGACAAGAACAGAGACAGATCTACTTATTTCAGCTGCCCCTTTTTTGACCTGCATTTCACTGGGCAGTTTGACTCAGTAAGGACACACAATGGCAATGGGAATTATACAAGCAGTGGATGGCAAAGAGGTTTTAGAAGCTTGAGCTTTTAGCAAACCCCAAAACAACTGCAAATCTTCCAATTTTTTCTTCCACTTTCATGAGCCCTGTATAGCAACGCTGTCTGAAACAAATGCCAGTCAACAGGATTAGTACTGATACAGCAGTGTACAGGACAGAAGATTTTATAACATATTTCTAGGTCAAACTTAACACCACTGAACGTATCTCTAGAATCTCCTCTTCTTCCCCTGGTATTTCAAAGGTCAGAAATCAGAAACAAACAATTACTTGATAACATAATTCCCAAGTTCGGAGCTCTCTTCTGGTTTTACTGCTGGTTGGCCTTCTTGGGTACCCACAGAACTGCCGTTTTGTCCTGCTGAATCAGGCTCCATCTTAACTTCAAAGAAACAGAACACATTTTAAGAGACAAAAAGTACTAGTCAGCTTGACAAACAATGTCTTGTGACACTCCAGTAAGACTAAGGGTCTTACATAACATCACTTCATTTGTTGTTTGCATTCTATTTGTTAAGCATGAACAAGCATTTAAGCATTTGGCCTTCAGTTCTGCTGAAGGAAAGCCACCAGAACATGCATTGTCTCCCCCTCCCCCAAATCTCAACATGCTCACATTTCATCCTTCTTAGAAAATCTGCATTCTCATAATCCATTGCTGATGTTTTGCATATGACTGCCTGATCTAAATTGAACTGCCCCTAAACGTACATTGGCCCTTCCGTAAAGAAAGAGCCGGACAGAAAACTACTACAAGTTTTAGCAAGAAGTGACATTTAAAAGTGAGAACTTTTTTGAAGATATCACTGATTTTTACATCAGTGAACTTTCTCACACCTAGGACAGAACCCCAGTGAGACAGGAGCAGGAGAGAGAAGAGACCTTCCCAGCCTAGAATGGCCAGGCAGTCTGGTAGCTTTCTAGAACATCTTCCTTTCTCTTTGTACTTGCCTATGCCCCAGGATTTTTGAGGGGGAAGTCACGGCTAATTTCCTAGTCCCCAGATGCCATTTTTACTTGATTTAAACTCTGCTAACAATGGAAATAAAGGAATCCACAGTGACAGGGCCCATTTTCATAGTGAGACCACTTGCACAAAGCAGCACCAGCTTATTTTTACTACTTATCTTACTGAGAAATTCCTTGTTACCTTTAGTGATGGATGCTGTAGAGGGAGTAGGGACAACCGTACTGGCTGCTGTGACAGCTGTAACAGCTGAAACTTTGCTAGTAGAAAGTGACTGTATCACTGGAGAGGAACAGCAAAAAAAACCAACCAACAACAAAAAACACAACAAAGAAAGGAAAAAAAATTAAACTTCATACACTTTGACAAATAACCACGTTCAGAAGCAACACAGTGTTTGCAGCACAAAGTTTAGGGACGAATTTCCTTGCTACATTTTCTTCTATCTCTAACTTTGGACCATGTATGCCAATAGTGATCAAGAGCTACCCTGTGTCAAAGGGGATTTTCAAACACCATCTGTCATCCTCCTCTGCCCTTTACCTTTGTTCATAGGCATGAGTATTGTCTGAACACCTCCAGAAGCTGTGTTTACACCGAGCTGTTTAAGCTGGCTGGGAACTGTCAGAACAGCCTGCTGTGGACTAGACTGATTTGAGTGGATTTTTAGCAACCCTGCAAGAAGAACGGAAGACAAAATGTTAAATAAAACACACCATTTTGTTTATCTCCAGCTACTTCTCTCCCTTTCTGCCTGAACCAGGATGGCATGTAAGCTAGCACTGCCACGCTTTTGACAAGCCACAGTCCAGTGAACTGTCACACAAGTTCTTACTGACACGAGTGATTGCTAAAAAACTGGGGTGCTGCACAACAGTGTGCACAGTATCACATGCTGCACAGCGCTCTGGTATTTGCAGTCTCCTAAAGACCTAAGTAATCTTAAGCAAAAATTGTTGTAACACAAACCTTTCATCTGAAGCAGGCTCAGCACAGAGTAAAACACTCTCTTTGTGCTCAAGGGGCTGACAAGCCAGTGACTGACAGCTCTGTTGTACTAACACAGCCGCTCTCACCGAGGTACCCAAGTGCCGCACACTCCTCTGCAATTCAGCTTAGCAGCATCCACCGCAGTCAGCAGAGCACAATCAAGCATGTCTTAACTAAGCAACAAGCCCAAGGCTGCAGTGAGTCTGATGAAGGACATAACCTGAAGCAAGTGCTCCATGTCTTTCTGTAACATTCACTGAATGCATCCATAAGAATGCCTAATCAAGCTAAGAAGCACATTAAAGAGCGGGCTGAATTAAATCATTTATTTTAGTGGAGACTAAAATAATAAGCAGGACACTCAGATATTATCAACGGCAGCACCCAGTGAGTTTGCTGGAAACCTGCACAACTCCAAGCTGTGCCACAGGTGAGAGGCACTCATCGTCTGTCTGCCAGCTCTCTCCTCCACAGGGATGCCATCCCAAGCCACCACAGCTAGCACTCCAACACTGTGATTTGGGCCTATGTCCATCCTTTCTACTGGCAATATAAATAACAAGCTAGAGCTAACTTTTATTCAGATTGTGGAAATTTAATGGGCTTCTATTCTAGAACAATGCTAACAGTACACTTCTTAGTTTCATTATGGTGATTTTATACTCACAATTTGTTTCAAGATAAAGTGTCCATTTCCCTCATACTTTATTATCATTGTGTAAAAACATAACTGCCTTCCAAGTACTAGACACGCAAGGTCTGGTAAAGATATCTCTTGGTTTGGAAGATGCATAGCACTGGTCAGTTAGGCTTTCACCATCAGGCAAGAAGGCTACCTTGTACTACCAATTCATTTTTTAAACATTTTAGTCTATTTAAGACTTATTTAAATAAAAACCCTTATTTTTTGAATTAAAAATCTGACTGCTACAGATCTTGGCAAAACCTTTTCTTCCACCCTCAGCCTCCTCAAACACACAGCCCCGGGATGGCCAAGCTCTATGGTGTCTGGCTCCCTTTGACACACTGACCCCCAGTTCTTCTGGGGATGTTGAATGGTGAACCAAAGGTCTCTCTTAGCACAGAATCAGTCTTCAGCAAGCAATCAAAAACTCCCGGCTTTGCAAACCTCTTCCCAGGGCAGTTTACCACACTCTGAGAAAGTGCATCATTTAAATACATGCCTCGGGGGATGTCCCAAGTGTGTGATGCACAGCTCTACTAGGATAGCACAGCAAGGGACCCAAACAGCAAGGTAAGAAGGGATATTTTCAACTATCCCTATTACCCTGATGGGTGTAAGACACTGTTTGTTGCAAAACAATGGGAAAATTTGAGATTCTCTTTGCCAAGGCGCGTTTAAGAATAGAAATATCCAGAATTTTTACATGGGGTTTTTTGGCTTTTTTGTTGTTGTTGTTGTTTTGTTTTGTGGTGTCTTTTTTCAAACATCAAAATAACTGCTTCTTTTGGGATTTGTGATGAAGTCAGTGCCTCAGGTTCAAAAAAATCTAGATGATACTCTTGTACCTTAAATGAAATCTTAATCTGAAAGGTATTTAGAACAGCGGAATTCCTACAAAAAAAGCCTTGCTGCTTTGTTTGCAAAGAGGAAAATACTTAACTGGTTATTGCGGAATTGTGGCAGTCTTAACAGACTATGTTACTTACTTTTAAGCTCTGGGAAACAGAATGATGAAAAAATTAGGAGTTTGGGAGACTGTGTATGTAAGAAACAAGAAGAGCTGCTTTAAAAAGGCACTTTCAGATGGCCTCAGTCTCACTCACTTTCTCTTTTCTGTATTTGTACTCTGTTTCCACTTTGAAGTAACTTCAAATGAACAGAACATGCCAACAGGTAAATCAGGAGTCAAAATGAAAATTTCTAATTTTAACCCATAATACACAAATTAAACCTGCTATATTTGCTCTCCATAATACAAAAGACAGTGAAGGACAATTAATCTAAGGACAAGTTCCCTCTACATAAATGCAATCCATCTTTATTACCTCTTCCTTTATTAATTTGAAACATTCCAGATCCAATATACCTCACTGTACTTAATAAATTTTGAATTCAACACTTTCAGTTTCCCCTAATCAACACCTCTCTCCTTTCCAAGTCAAACAGAGCAGATGCAAAGCCTCAGAGCCAAATACTGCTCATGCAGCTTCTCCGACTTCAGTGGAGTTTCACAAACTAATCAAGTCTGTAGTATCGCTGACACATTGATAGTTTCAGCATTCAGTGACACACTGTGCTCTTGAACAGACACAATGCATCTTCTAATGAGAACTTGGAATGAAAACTAAAATCCCTCTCCAACACCAACAGGCAACTCGTGCTGTTATTTCTAACAGTTACAGTCAATGCACTGATGTGATAGGATGCCAAATTATTTAGATATCTCTTTGGCTAAGACAAAATTAATGCTAATAAGGTATGTTTTAGAAAGCATGGCTCTACTTTTACACATTCACAAATGCAGGTGACTCTACATTCTTCCACTTACAGTGAAGACATCTAATGAACTCACACCTGCATCCTAAGTTTCTACAGGAAAGGCACAAAGGGAGTTTAATACCTGATACTGCAGCTTTTCCAGTCACAGGCGTTGGTGTAGTCATCAGAGAAGCAACACTTACAACAGTGGAAGTAGCCGTCTTATTCACTACTGATGAAGTTGACGGGCTCTGGCTTATACAGATTTGGTGTTGTTGTCCAGATGTCTTTGCTGTAGGAGCTCCAGAAGATGATGAACTGGAACCCGCATTATCTATTTGCTATATAAGAGACAGAGGGGTAACAAATTCTTTTTCATGTCATAGATGATTCAATAATAAGCACAATGAGGTAATATCTAGAAGTAGCAAACCCAAATGTTTATCTATCAATTATTAAGAAGCAAGAGATTCTCCAGCACATATCCAAAAGCCTATATACAATGGCGGTACACATAGAATGGAGACTGTTTCAAGCAGAAAAAGTGAAACCACATGCACAGGAACAGCTACAACTGCTTTGATAGTATCTAGAGCCAGGTCCCTTAACTTCAGCAAGCAGGGAGTCCTCCAGATGAAAAATTTGACCCAGGAATGTTTCATATTTCCCTGTTGTTCAGCAGTTCAGAGGTATCAGCAAAGAAACAGAAAAGAGTTTGGGATAAAAAGGCTGAATGGAAAATTTCTATCTCTGCAGCTTCACTGAGAGCTGTAAAAAAAGTAAGTAGTATTTAACACAAGTCACAGATACTACTTTATGTCAAACAGCAAATGACCCAACAGAAAAGCAGTTGTGTGCACTGCGCTGGAACACAGGGAAGAGCAGACCCACCAGCAAAGCTGACTGAGAAGAAGAATATCAATAGGGTGAAAAAACTGAAGTCCTTTCCTGGGGATCATACTGGCTTGAGCACAAATGCTATATTACAGAATGCAATGTTGTTTCTCACCTGGGCCACCCCATTTGTGGGAAGGGCCACGGCAGGAGCAGCAGCTGTGGTGATAACACCTCCTGATACTCTCAGCACAGTGGTGCCAGGTTTGGAGAGCTGGGATGAGGCAGGCACTGATTTTATAGACCCATCTGATATCTTCACCAATGATGTCTGTCCACTGGGTGCAGTCTTTGGAAAAGAATTCAGCATAAGGAAAAACATGGGGTTTTTTGGATATTTTTTTTATGACTTAAAAAAAACCCCACAACAATAGCAAAACAAACAAGACACATGCTTTTTGTATTACTGAAAAATATTTTTGAAATACTTTTGAAAAAGGCAAATTGTGACAATAATAGCTGGAACAAAATGATCTCCTCAGAAATCAACTTTATCAAACTGTTGACTTTGCAAAAACATGCCTATCCATCTTGAATTTTGGATGATCAATTACAAATACTCTTGGGGAGTTTTAATTTTGTAGGGACTACTTGGTAGTTTTTAAAAGAAGCACCTTTAAGGGATACCAAAACCAAAAAAAATAAGAGCTTTAGCAGGTGACCCATTTCTAAGGCTCAAATATTTAAGCACATTTTTGCACCTGACTGTATTCACTTCTCTAATTCAATTTCACTAAGAAATCCCAGAGCACATTTACAAACTAGCAACCCAAGCTTAAATGTGACTCACTGTGAGAACAGAAATAAAGCTGGAAAAGCGTGGTCCAATATCTGTGTATGAAAGTAGGCCTTCATGTGTTTCCTTATCACAGTACAGCCAGCATCATAATTATACAAAGACCAAACAACTACCAAAGGAAAAGCCTTCAAAATGCGTGGCTACGGTTCCTATGCTTTATCTGACAAAATGCTGACCAGCAAGAGAGAAACGCACCATTTGCACATTACCTGTGTAAATAGAGCTGTTTTCTGTCCAGTTATCACTTTTAATGCTTGTCCCTGTGTGGAAGACGCTCCAACTCCTACACTGCCCTGAACAACTGAAGCTGGAGTCAGCTGCTTCCCAGAACTCTGAGGAGAAGGCTGGCCGACCAGAAAGGTGCCCTGCTCCAGAAATAAGTTAGGGAGGTTAACACTTTGAAACACAGTTAAAAGTCAATAGAAATGTAAGGGTGGCAATACAGGATACAAGCCAGTAGCTGCAATGAAACAAGGTTTCATCTTCCAGAACAAAGCAAGCACCGCTAACTACAGTGGATGTTTCTGCACTAGGAGCTGGACAGAGTCTTCTCAGTGCAGAACACCACTTTCTGATGCAAGGGAAGGGGTGAAAAAGCCACAGTTTCCTATCTTGTCAGAGCCATACACTACAATTTAACATACTTCATGCTCTTCAAGTTTACTCTTTGTGACAAACGCTGCTTAGCATGCAAGATCAGAGAGGCTACTGCTAGGCTAGGCAAAAAAACAGAGACATTGAGATATTCTGTCACTCTCTCACTTCAAACTGTATTTTAGACCCCCTCAAAGGGTATATTATTCAGGGCTCAGCACACAGAAATGACAGCGACAACTGGAGGTGTGCACTCTAATAACCTACCACCTGAGGCCTTGCCACCCTTCCTGCTCAGTTGCTACCCTTCAGAAGCTTCATTCTCGCTGTCACACACAGATCCCTTCACATGATCGTTTCCTCATTTTTCTTTCTTACTCAGCTGTTTCACTCCAATAACTCTCCTTTATTCTCCTATCTCTACTGCTTTCCTCCAACTCTTATGTATTCTACTGTGTAAGACAGCTCTTGCAGCATCATCTCTGTCATATCGCTTCTCTTGCTTCGGTGACCCTTGCGGCCCTGCCACCAGGCACTTTTATCACACTCTGTCTCTCCTCTACCCCCTGCTTACCCTGGCCTTACTCAGTGTTGCTTTCTCAGCCTGCAAGGAGACAGGAGGGTACGACCCTGCAAGGGGGGGTGAGGGGAGAGGTGTGCCAATAGCAACAGCAAGTGGTAAAGCAGGGGTCTGGCAAAGAAAAGAAATGCAAGGGTTGTTAAAAGAGGATCTAGATCCCACAGTCCAAGAATGTTTCATGTACTACAGAACCACAGGATATCCACCCAACACCACTGCAGCCTGAAATGTCAATCTGCTTCAACCAAGACGCTTACGCCACTGACCTGGGGTGTCTGCTTCAGGATGTAGGATGTATAGGTGAGGTGCTGTGACAAGTTACTGCTTGTGCTTTGGGTTCCTCCTCCTCCTCCACTATTTGTAGAAGAACCAGACTGGAGGCCTGTAACCAGAAGAAAAGTCTTGACCCTTCAGTAACCAGACACTGTCAACTGCTAAAGCGTCCCTGTATATACAAGTAATTGAAAATGCTTTCCAAGAGGCTTGCTGCCACACGTTTTGCAGCTGAATAATATTATTACCCAGTACAGCACAGTTCAGATGTGCTGCTGTGCTCTCTTATAGCTCAGAAAATGCCATGGACAAAAGGGGCTGTGGGGGAAATAAGGACTGGTGGGCAAGCAAAGCTCATTCCAGCCTGTTTTGAATTTTCTGTCACAAGAAGTTGCTGTTCAACAGATGAACGATCTTTTCATCAGTCTTTTTAGGTTATGAATCTGCAGCAAAAGCCCTAGAAACACTCCAAATCCCACTGGCTTCTTAATTTTACTTTTGTTGGTGTTCCAATGCAATTTTGTTAACAGAGTATTAGATCATGGATACCAAGCAGTGGTAATTTGCAGTGACACTTTGATATTGGTCTGCCTCCAGATGTACACTGACTTTCTTGCAGCCTCATTAAGAAACAAAGGTAAAAAAAATACTTATGGTTCTGCCATAAAAATCACAAGTATTTGCTCTTCCCTGACGTTTGTGAGACTTCCTTGTCAAGGTTGGGCTGCCCCAGCTGCCTCTCCAAATCTCAACCAATGGGGCTCACAAGTTCTACAGCTCAAAAATCCCTTCACCAAGACTATCTACTTTTTGAGTGACACACCATCTATTGCCATGTTGCTGCTATTTACAGCCTCATATATTCAAGTGATTAACACTTCTTCCTCACTGCCAGTATCTGAACTGGGAGCAAATAGTTTACACCCAATCCATCTAGTATCCTAACCCCAGACCCACACAAGCCTTCTGAAGAAAGCTCATGACAAAACTGTTCATCCACAGAGTCCAAAGCCTGCAGTATTCTTTCCCTACAGCAATAGCACAGTACAAACAAAGCATTGCCCACCGGACCTATTTTAGCAATACCTCCAGGTATTTTACAGCAAGTTTGATTCACATGTCCGTTAACAACAAAATTTCTTCTGGTCTCAACAGTTTGGGGCCAAACCTTGTATCAATACTCAAAATTATTTCTTTCCCTCATGCAAGGCACAGTATCGTGTCCTTTTCAAAGTCAGTTTATGTTTCTAAGTTTATCCAGGGTGCCATTCTATTACTTATTAATAGCATTTGAATCCACCTCAGTTCTACATCATAAAAATGCAGTTGTCTCTTCCTACAGATCACAACAAAGAGTTAAAGACAACCTTTTGCCAAATTTTGAGGGAAATTACACTACCTGCTTTCAGCACAAAGACACTGAGAGCACTGCACGGAAAGCAGTTTCATCCAAACCAGAGACACTAGTGAGAACTCAGTCTTAAAAAGCACCACACACTGTGCTGCTGGGAACAAAGAAACCCCATCCTACTACTGACTTCCAACAGTACCAGGATGCTTTAGAGCAAACATGCCAAATGTATTAATTATGCAGTGATTACATTATTTAACTCATTAGATTTCCCTACAAGACTAACTAGCATTATTTGTGGCTCGCAGTATGGCTCCTTGGGGTATCAGAAGCAGTTTTCCTTTCCCAGAAGGATTCTTGCTGTTGGTGGTGAGGTACAGTTTGGTGCCTGGTGGTAAGTTTGCCAAGTTTGCCAGGTTGGTGGCTGGTAACTGCAGCGTAGCCATCACTAGAAAGAAAGAATAAAAAGAAAAAAAAAAAGAATAAAAATACTGCTTGCAGAAAGTAGTAGGCATTGAAATCTGCACAGGATACAAGTACTAGGAGTGACATGCAGCTAGCCTTTGATAATCCATACTTAGCTGGCCTAACCACAGATTAATTCCACAGACACTTTTTTGAGTAGGTCTGAAAAAAAATCTCTGTGTGCAGTACCACTTATGGCCGCAGGCCAAAGCAGCACAGCCACGGGGTCTACAGGGTTACTCCAGTCCAGTGGCCACAAACCACCTTTCAAACAGCCCAGAGCCTAAACTAACACACGCTGCTAAAGCCAGCTGCGTGCAGAAGCAGGCAGGGTGCTTCTGCCCACACTCCCATAACTGTAAGCACTAGAAAGATGTGAAGATTGCCTCTTGTTGGTTGGATTTGTGTGGAGCCCTTTGAGCATCTAAGGACCACAGTGCTGGGCAAAAATGTGAGATCTGGCTCCATGAAAATCTACTAGGTCTCCATTGCATTCCCCAGCATATCTGTCTGATCTCCACTCACAGAACACTGCATGTCTTAAAGTACTTGTGGTCCCCCTTCCCACTTACAGACAATGAGTTAATGTTTTCTTTATTACTAATCTCAGTCAGCCTGAACTTCCCTACAGACTTCTCTACTCATTTTTCAATCACAGTTATTTTGCAGTTGAAGAAATCATTAGAAACCTTCAAAGTCTATTCATAGTGAGCTATTAACAACATGTAAAATTACTCTACCTGAGCCTTGAGATGTACTTTTCTGAGCACCTGTAGAAGAAACTTGCGCCTTTGTTATAGTCTGCACAGGCTGAGCAACAATTGTCCCTCCGCCTCCACTCACGATCGCTTTGGCTACACCTTGAGTCACAACCTGCTTCGGACCAACAGCCTTTGCTACCGAAGAGCTAGATTTTGCCACAAGTATCTGGCCACCACTGATAGCCACCGCTTGTTTCACTGTCGACTGTAAAGCAGAACCAACTGGAACGCCAACAACCTGCAACAAATAAGCATTGGATGATGTGCTGCCGGCAAAAGCAACCATGTGAATTCTAGCTAGTGCGCTTCCTTCATCTCTAGGCATTTCAGGACACTTTATACCTGTCTAGTCACGTATAAAAGCTATTCATTCGGAAACAAAATTAAATTGGCAAGAGGCCAATCCCAAGTAAAAAGATAAACCGTTAAACACTACCAGGATTTCAGAGCACCCACAAAAGATTAAGTATATTCAAATTACAGGGCATTTCAATTTTTTTCTGATATATAAGCAATGGCTTAATTCCAGCTGAAGATAAAGCTTGTCTTGGCAAAGCACAGAGATCCAGAAATTTAGTTTCAACACATTCATGGGAACAGACTCCCTGGGAAAACTATGACCTCAAAGCAGAATCCACAAAGTGCTTCTATTTTATGTGTTGAGAATAACCGCAGGGAAACACATTTGCATACCTGCTCAAACAGGCAAATAGGGCAGTGAAAAGGACAATGACTGTTGCCAATCTAAATATATATTTACTTATGCAGGAGTGAAAGCTCTGTACGTAGTTTCTTGTGCTTGGCACATGATTTGACTCTATCCACAATGGAAACAGGAAAGAATGGAGACAATTTCTGACAAATCTGTCATCCTGTCACTGCACAGTTACCGTGCCTTCTCAGAAGCTGCGTCACTCCCATCATACAACACTTGCATTGGCACAGACTCCTACAAGACACTTGAGTTGCCACTCAAGCAGGACTGCTTCCACCTAATGCTAGTTCTGGCCCAGTCTCCACCACACTCCCTATTTGTCCTGTTCTTTTTTGTTGTAGGCCTGCAGCCCAAGGAAAGAATTTGCCTCCTCTTACAGGAAGATCTGGATGAGTTTCAGCAAGAGCTGATGATGGCAGCCAACTTTCTGTGTTGACAGGCTCCAGTTCAAAAGCACCCCCGCTCCACTGTTACAATCGGTTAGACAGAAGTAGGAGATGTTCCCTGCACACAATGAAATGCAATAGTGCCTGCTGACCCTGCTCCCTTCTCAAGGGCTACAGATAAGCATGATGTGAGCTACTCTGAGCACATGGGGAAGCCAGCAAACCACGGTGCTGCTGTCTGGGTCTGACAGAAGCAACCCGATGCCCCTGAAAGAAGCATGAAACGTTGCAATAAAACCACAAGAAAAACAGCTAACACCACACCAAAGATGCCCAAGTGCCTCATACCTTAGACTGCACCGTGCCCTCGCCTGTGCTCACAACTGGCTTCTGCGGTGACAAGGCTAACATGTGGCTCCCTTTTACAGTGACATACTGCTGCACAGAGGTCTGTGTGGTCGTCCCTGTTGCTGGTAGTTGGGGCTGCTGGGGCAGCTCTCCCGGCTCCTGCTTTATTATCACCTTTTTAATAGAAAGAAATAAATAATAAGAAAAGCAAACAACTATAAAACACTGGGGATGATTTCTGAAACAGCCCATCTGCAGGCAAGGGCAGGCAACACTTGGTAAACTCAGAAGTGGTTCTTGCTACCAGGTGGACTTTCTAACTCAGCTCCAAGATGAGAGCTACTCCAGACAAACAAGCATGTGAGGGGGTGTCTGTATTTACAAAGCATTCAAAATTTGAGAGGTGCTCAGAGAAATCACAGAAATCTCTAGTAATATTACAACTACTAGTCATACTAACAATGGACTTGGACAGATCTGAGTTCTCCAGGATCTGAACCTCAGAAAGGAGCCAGAACACTTTAAGATTTCCAATTTCTAGGCTGAGAACACGTTCTAAACTTCAACACTTTTCTATCCTGCAGAATTACAAGCGATATTACTGCTACAGATATTGTAGATTATTATAGCCGATATTATTCTCTTGCACATATGTTTTATGTTTCTTTGGGACAGGCCCTAAATATAATCCCTAAGATCAGCATCTCAAAAAAGGCTGGGGTTTTTCTGCATTAGACTGCAAGTAGGTACTGTAACTGGTAGATAGTGTTCTACTACCTTTTATTTGGATCACCTAATATTGCCAGGAACAACTTTCAATTCTGCATGGTAACATTTAAGGAAATGTACTCATGAGCGGCAACATCTGACATTCACAGATTACTACAGCATTTTTAAAGAAAATACTGACAAATCTACCCCAGTTTACTTTTACTGTATCCCACCAGAAATAGCTTTAAAAATACCAGCCTTGATATGACAGTGATTCAAAGAAAAACAAGAAAGGCTTAAAGAGAAGATAAAAAGAAAGATCACAAGAACAGCAGAGCCACAGAAAAAGAAAAAACAAGATACATTTTTTGAGAGATGCTAGAGAGCCCTTGGCAGCAAGACACATTGGTTCCAGTAATAGTTTACACGCACTGGAAGTTACATGGCTCGTAGCACAGCATGAAATGACACTACCGAGCTCCTTGTCCCAGCACAAAAGCTAAGAGGAATACCTTTGTAAAAGCTCCAAGTCCTCCAGTGACTGATTTGGGGCTTTGCACCTTGGAATGACTCCCAATGGGACAAAGGGGTGGCATAGCAGCAAACAAAGAATCCTCCTGCTGTGAATAGGAAGACATGGTGCAAAAATCAGTGACATGTCCAATATAAGAAATAAAACAAGTGACTGCTAATAAAGGGTAGCATGGACCATCTGGATAGTCCCAAAATACCTGTACAAATAAGCCATTTCCAAAGTCAGTCAATACTTAAGTAAAAGGAGTGTAACATACTTCATACAACCTACAAAGCAAATTTTCTTTGAAAAGTTACATCTTCAACAGCAGTAACTGTTTCTTACCATATCGTATACAAGTGAAAGACACTGACTCATGCTCCCTGACTAGCTTTTCATGCAAAGCATTTCAGAGCTGTAAAATTCAAATAGGCTGAGGGAGGATCTTATCACTGCGTACAAATACTGGATGGGAAGG
Organism: Syrrhaptes paradoxus; assembly: GCA_013400615.1. Classification (NCBI taxonomy): domain Eukaryota; kingdom Metazoa; phylum Chordata; class Aves; order Pterocliformes; family Pteroclidae; genus Syrrhaptes; species Syrrhaptes paradoxus. The sequence continues at coordinate 35,119 of VZTO01009064.1, read as the reverse complement.
TGGAAAGAAGATCAAGGCAGACAACACTCAGTAGTATCCAATGAAAGGACAAGAGTCAATGGGCACTAATTGAAACACAGGAAATTCTGTTTAATTATAAGATTTTTATTTTTTTTTAAATTTAGTGCTGATTTAACACTGGAACAGACCCAGAGAGACTGCAGACTCTCCAGCCTTGGAAATACTCAAAATCTGACTGGACACATTCCTGAACAACCTGCTCTAGTTGACCCTACTTTGAGCAGGGGCACTGAACCAGATTATCTCTAGAGGTCCCTGCCAACCTCAACTATTCTGTGATTCTACACACAATCTCAGAGAAGAAAATCTAAGAGGAAAGAAGTCACAGCGGGGAGGGGAAAAAAATGTTCAATGTAAAACTGCAAGCAAAATTATCCCAGATGAATTTTTCTTCACCTGTAACTAGAAAGACACAGGCAGAACTCATCACTTGGCAGAAACATTGAGGCTACGTAACTAAATGGAGTAAAAAACATTTTCACACCTCCAGAATCAGGCACCTGGCATTCCCAGATCTGAGGCTGGTAGAGAAGTCAAATGCATTTGAGGCATTTGTTATGGTTATGTTTTAAGAAAAATAATTGTATTCTTTTACAATCAATGTGAACTCCAAAGCCATGGTTTCACGATCACTTGGCCCATCCTTGGGTTGGATCATGACCAAAGCGCAAGCCCTCAGAATCTAACCTAATACTCCTGCCACCTTCCTTGTACTGACACATATGGCTGAAAACAGATTAGTTTTCAACCAGATTGGTTCTCTGTTCTGCTTCATCACACTGCTGCACAACTGTTAGCGAACAGGGGGAGGCATAAAGACAAGGCTAGGGACACAACCAGTCCTCTCAACAGCAGCCTGCATATCTGGCATTTTAAAGTGGCTGAAGAAACACAGCCTGAAGTCATTAAAAAAAATACAGAGAAAACTAACACACAGTGAAGAGATGAAAAGTGGGGAGTTAAGCACAATCTGTAACATCAGACTGAACTATCAGACACACCCTCCTCTTTAAAGAAACAATAAAATTAAAGCTTTTCCACCCACCAGAAGACATAGGGATATAAATCAAAATACAGTTCTGTTTACAGAACTATGATTTTTACTTATTTTTAAAAAATATCTTCAGTTTTTATCTTTGCCCTGGAAATACAAAACTGAACTGTTACCAATGACGTTTGCCTACTTTGACTCATTGAAAATCTCTCAGAAAGAACTGTTCCAAAATCAGTGAAAAATAAACACTAATGAATGGTTTTCAACATTGTTAAGTGAAATCCATCTGAGCCGAGAGAGGTTCTTAAAAGCTGAATAGCTAGCTGCACACCTGACACTTAAAATGCTACTCCAAATTAATTGCTTCAGACAGTAATCTTCAACATTTTTTCCCTAACAGACAAAGGAAGCATTTCAGTTCCAAATGTAAAGTGATTTGCTCTCTGCAGGCTGACTGACAAACCTACTCCCCCTGCCCCCCACATCCAGAATTAATATTCTTGTGACTTGAAGACAGGGAAATGGTTCTGTTTTCAGCAGAACACCCACCAGCTGCTTTCAGAAAGAGCCTCACTGACACCACTTCCCTGCCAGAAATATCCTTCCTAGTACAAACTGTGGGAGAGATTTTATGTGAGACAGTTCAGCTCCATACCTTTCAGGTTTTGCAGATCAGAAGCATGAAACCTATTCATCGCTGTTTGTTTACACATTTGGTTACTCCACTGTTTACACAAACATTTTTCTAAATGCAGGCAGTTGTAAAGCCACTAAATGAGCTATTTTCAGGCTGCTAGAAGCAGCTGTTATACAAAAATAACGAACAGAGTGAAGGTTTTGAGGTAGGCATCTCTGGTTAAATCACATACTGTCGCTAACAAAGTGAAGATGATCAAAGTCAGCTACAGAAAAGCTTTTTTGAAAGACAAGACATTTTGAGAGCTATGCCCTTTCCTTGTAGGAAAGCAAAAGAGCAGTGCCTTTAACAGAGGTGTAGGCGAGTCTAATTAGAGCTACATGAAGCGACACTATCATCTTGTATAACCACCCTGCGCTCATATGGTTCCATCTGTTAGACACAGTAAACCTTCACATGAAATGACAACCAAAAGAACTTGCTCCAAATGCAGAATTTATAAGACTAAAAAGCCTTACTTAACAGGAAGCTGGATTTTAAATGGAAGTATGCACCTAATGAGAACATTACCTTGACAGCCGAGGTGACAAAACTGCTCCCATGAGTCTTTGATACAGGAGATCCAGTTCCGTGAGAGGCCTGACAAACACTGGTCAGTTTGCTGGTTGGGCTCCCTGGGTATTGGGAAATAAAAGCAGACACTGGGTGAGGGCTGAGGAGCAGTGCCACTGAACACGTGAAACCTCTTCTAATAAGAAACACAGCATTTCATTTTGACTGTAAATTCTCCATGAGGTACATCAGTGGGAGAAGGCATGGGCACAAAACAAATCCACTACTGAACTTCTACCTGCAGAATCCACGCCCCAGAGAAAGCACTCTCCACCCAGAACTCTATTTCCTGCAAGCAAACGGTCAGGCACTTTCCTGGGGGGCCAACGACATTGGCTAGAGGTGCGAATATGTGAAATTAGGACAGTAAATGAGCTGTCAGTCAGAACCTGCTGCTGCAGATGTAGTATCCTGCACTGCCCAGGCGTCCTCTGGATCTACACTAGCCTCAGACACTGGCATGGGGGAGGACTGGAGGAAGCTGGAGTGGGAAGGAAAAAGAAAGCCACAAAAGGAGGAAGATAAAGTGAGGAGTAAAAAGAGGAAGGGACAGAGTAAGTAGGGTAAAGGAAGAAACAGAAATAAGGAATGAAGACATAGGGTCCTCTGCCTGTGGAAGACTGTTCTCACAAAATTAACGTACAGGTGCATGTGCCACAGCAGTCTCCTGACCGCCCCAGAGGGATGGGGGTTCTGTGGTAAACTTACCCTGCATTATCAGTGTGTGTACACAACACACTGTTGCTCAGCAGCAGTTCTGTTACTGCTGTTGGTTTGTTTGTTAGTTTCATTTGTTCAAGAGACATCATTGTTCAAGAGCCGTGGGTTACGAACATGAAACCCAGTAATATCTCTCATACAGTTGTACTACCATCTGCACCTAAATTTAAAAGTAAATGAACAGTAATTTCTCAAAATAATGGTGTTTGGGAAGGCTGGCTTTCATGGAACATAAAGATCTCACCCCTCTTTTAAAATATGATCTGCAGTCTTGTCAACAACATCCCAGTGACTTTGTCTGTAGGATCACATTACTCAACCCAGCCTGGCTGCTGCTAGCAAAAAGCCAGTTCCACGTTCCCCCTCACTCCCTCATACAGGGCCTGGCGATGAGGCTATCTGACAACAAAGCTCAATTTGGGTAGGTGAGGGTATTAATTTTCTGGTCTGCCACTGATCTGATCCGACTCATGCACGATACAAGGGAAGTGGCAGCAGTGCAGGGGAGGGAGAGGCAGCAGGCAGTTTCTTCCTGGCCAGTCTGTACTTACATCACACTAACATGGTGGGAAACTGTACCTCTAACGGCATTAAGACTTTATGTCCAAACCACCTGGTGCATCTACAGATCCTATCCTCCATGTACAAATCTCTATTAGGAGAACACAAAAGTTACCCAAACCCCAGCAAACCACCTACGCAGAACAGACAGTCAGGCTGGAGGTAAAGAAGAAACAGAAAAGAAAAACAGGCAGAAAACCCCCAATCAACCGGCCAAACAAAACCCCCACTGGTGAAACAGCTTCAGTGTTACTAAGACAGCCTCAAAGCATACTTTAAAAAATTCAGCTATGACTACGCTTCCCCTACCAATTCCCTCTGTGATGAAGTTGAAATGCACATCACAGCTGTGTTTCCTCAGATAAAAGCAGGAATTGTTATTGAGAGAATAATTTTTTGCACTTTCCAACCATGCCCAGCAAAGTTTGTGTTTTACATGGATGCTGCACTTCATCATGTGGCTCTGAGCATCCTTTTGAGACGCTGGCAAGCACCCACCTACACAAACAAGTGTGTTTTACATAATTCTTGGCCACAAATCACAACAAATAAATGACTTTTGAGTGACATTTCCTCCAGCCCTGACACAAAGATTACCAATTGACTCCCATACCCATCACCATTTCCTGCAGTTCAGCCTTCCCCCCTGACCCCAGGCTTATGCCACCACTGAAGCACTGAGGGAATCCAGTTAGAGGAATACAAACTGGCTGGAATCAGACCAGCTAGAAGTTAAGAGCAGTAACAAAAAACAGCATGGCTATTCTGGTAACACGGGTCTATGCATTTCCATACATCTAGAGCACCACACACTGAGACCTAAGACTGATCTGCAAGTCACTGCGAGCTCTCCGCGCTTTTTGCCCACATCCGCAGTACAGTTCTCACCCAACCACCTCTGCCTGCAAAGAACGGGCTCTTTTTGAAGAGGTATCTGTGAATTCAATCTGGCATTACACTATGTGCTGTTTCCTAAAGGAAGTTATGTTAGAGTCTGAGATACCCATAACCATGTTACATCGGTCCATTGTGCAAACCAATAATATCTCCCTCTTTCTTTGCGGAGCACTCTTTCATCTTCACAAGCTGAAATACTGTTATTATACTTATTTTAAAGGGAGAATAAACTGGAATGGGAAAGACTGAGCCACTGCCTTCTGTGATCATGCTACACACCTGTGCTTGTGGCTGCTGCTCCAACCATCTGTCCAGGCTTGTCCACAATAATATACGGATTATTAATGACTGAACTAGCAGAGCCTTGCTTCATGTGCACCGGAGTGGAGGTTGGGGTACGAGGTAGCGGAGATGGACTAGGGGTCGATATTGGAGAACCTTAAGAAAAAAAGTCCAATGCTTCTACCTTGTAAATGTTGTGAGAACATAAAAATACAGCAATAGCAGTATTTATTTAAATGTCTTAGAGAATATTTTTTTGAGGATGCAATTCCCAGCCTGAGCAAGATCACAGGACTTGGAGAAGGAAGGAGGAAAGAGAAGGAAAGGAAAAGGCATGTTAAGCGCTATGGCCCATACCCACCTTGGACATTCTTTACCTATCAGGACAAGAAGGATTCAGGGGGACCTTGAGAAGCCATCTAGTCCATCCCTGAATCCTGAGGGACGTTAGCTAAATCATTCTCACTGCCAAGACCAGTCTACCCAAGGAGATGAAGAAGAGAGCACAACTCTCCGAAACATGCTCTCTTTCCCTTGTGGAGCCCACAGTACAGGCACTCAGAACGAGGAACCGAGCAGTTCAAGGCTGTGCAATACAGCAGCCATTAGACAGGCATGAATGCCATTGTCTCTTCACTGCTCTTGTCTCTTCACTACAGCAGAAACCCTTCACAGCACACCCTAAAATGTGCAACTTCTGGGTAGGAGGACCAGGGAAAAGAAAACTAGACAAGAAAAAAGCTGCATAAGAGGGTAAACAAGAAGTGCAGAGAAAAGGATAGGCAAGGAAGTAATCAGAGAAAGAGATGGCAGCAAGCACACTAAGCTTCAACTGCCTGTTAATCTGCTTTCTTGGCAGTGATTGACAATTAAAATGGAACATAAATGCTGATCAAATAAAATCTTCATGTCTTATACACTGCTTTTGAAATCTGAAAGGGGTGACACTTCTCAGCAGACAGCAAAGCTTTGGAAAAGTATTGAGCAGGGAAACATTTAAATAGCGAAGATCAACAGAGAGTAGACCAAGGATTTTAAGAAAGACAGGATGGCCCCTGTAATTCTTGCTTTCTGGGAAGCCTTGGGAAAAGAAGATCAAGAGAAGAGATTATTAAGACAGAAGAAAGCACTTGGCATCAGTTCAAATGTAAATCAGCCTGAGTACAGTTTTCAGATTTCAAGGAAAAATATTGAAATTTAATAGAAACACCAACAACAAACCAGACACACTTGAGGAAAATTATTTGGGAGCAGATCATCAGAAATCGCACACACTGATAGCTGCTCCTTCATCCTCTCTACTCTGAACACCAGAAAACAAAGGGACGTAACAGGTCATCCTTCAGCCTCACAACATGTGACATGGTGAGCTGCACATTAAAATTTCCTGATGTAAAGCATCATCCAGTGGACGGCATTGTGCCCAGACAGGGAAGGGACTATAAGTGAAATGAGCAAACAGCACCTTAACCATGGTTGGTTCAGATGCTATCAAAAGAGTATCACATTACTCACTGCAGTCAGCTGACAATTTAATCCAACAGAGGGTGAACTTTTGGAAGAGGAAGACCAAAGCTGTTCCATCTGTGGAGATACTTTAAGTACAAGAGGAATCACTTGAGTCTGCAAGGTTGAACCTAATTACTTGCCCAATAATCAGAAAAAAAATTTCTTCTTAATCCATCCCAGATGTCTGAAAGCAGGAAGGAGAAGAATGTCTTCTTCCCACATACAGATAACCCACAGGGAAGATGTGTCCTTGCCTGGGCCTTTCCGTGGATAGTAGTCCAGTTAAAGACTACCATTTTCACACCTAAAAGCATTCAACAGGGAGAGAACAGCTCTCATCCTGCTTTTGATGTGATGTGAAGCACATCACACATATTTTTTCCTTGAACATTAAGAAGTGTGTTTAGCTCCTTATTCTAGAGTTTTCTACTGCCTGATGTTAAAACATTGGCAGGAAATCAGGGGAAGGACACAAAACAAGTCCAACTGGTCCACTCTCTTTTTTTCCAGGGTAGGTAAACTAGCATTCACCTGATACAATCTTGCAACTCATGGTGATAGGCTGGAAGGATTTTCCTGGCGACTCTGCAGGGCTTGGACTCTGACCTTGAGGCACTATTTTACAGCTAGCTGCAATGGGTTGAAAAGCTGAATTTCCATGAGAGCCAAAGGCAACTTTCTGTGTGGCTAACTTGGTGGGTGTCCGTTCTATCGAAGATGGCAGGGAATAAAACGTGGCATGTCTTTCGGTTTCAGCATTCCCAGAGAATCCTGATTAAAACAGGGAAAAGAAGAGAAATAGTTCTTAGGCTGAGACATCTAATTCCTTATTGTGCTTCTCTACACAAACAAAACTCAGGTATGACAAACATACTGTCAAAGGAAGGAAGGAAAAGCAACTGGTGGGCAGCACTGAACAGGGAGAAAGTGGGGCAGCAGGTTCCTCCTGAGCAAGTCTGTTCAACTTGTGTCTGAACAGAATAAAATGCTACTGTGCTTGTTCAGCTGTGGCAGGTGATCAGCCACTTCTTACATGTTTTCTTGAAACCACCCTTCCACCGACCAAAAGCTGCTGGTAGCTTCAAGCATCCTTGGTTAGGGCTAAGGCTGGATCTCCTTTCCAGAGAATCTCGCAGTGCATTTTTTGGAGTAAGAGCACAAGGAGACCACCTACTGCCTTTTAACCTGGGTTAAGGAATCCAATCTTATCTGATGTAGAAGGAGACCAATTAACTTCAAGCTGATGAGAAAAAGCTGCTGCCTGTCAGTGTAAGAAGAGGCAGGTTTATACTTCCTTCCTGTTTGCCGTAGCACTGGTCGCCTAAAGGTGCTGTGTATCCTCCTGTTTGAATAAAAGCCTGTGCATTTGAAATTTGGTTGCATTTCTCCTTTTTTGGCCACAAGAAAACACCACATTTAAACAGCGGACACCCTTCTTGCTGAGCCAGAACACTGCCAGTGGCATTACAGCTCCTACCAGAAAGTGCACCGCGCAGGACACCAGCTCAAAGCTGTTCCTTGAACTCAGGAGTGTCAGGATAAATCAAGAAAGGCATCAAACTATGTTGCATGTCACTGTATTTTGAAACAAAGTTGCTGTTTCCAGCAAGTTTTTAACACTAAAATGTGCAAACCATAAAAGACACCCTTGTTTCTCAGCCCAGTTAAGCAGGTCTGTCACATAAGCCTTGACACTGTATATTTCAGAAAATAAAGCCAAATGCTAACAGAGGCAGAGTTTTTCCCACTTCACACAAACTAAAAAATCACAACAGTGTGACCAAGGGGCCAGCACTAGCTTGTTTCAGGCAACTCAAATGATCCCAAGGCATCAATTGCTGCCCCACTGCAAGAGGCGCTGCATTTCCAGATCTTACTGGGGAAGATGAGAATGGGACCAGGACATGCACAGACGCCATCCCTCAGACAAACATACACTACGTTTTCTTCACTCTCTGTTTTCAAGACCACAGTTATATAGTCGTTTTTGTTCACCCATAGTCAACTCATGTTAGGCACCAACATATATAACTGAACACATCACTAGACCAATTCCTTAAATGTAAACACAGTTCCTAAAACATTCAGAAAACTACCCCCCGCCCCGAAAACAAAGAATAAAACCACAAGTGCAATTCAACAACCTCTTCTCCAACTGCATCCACTGCACAAAGCTCCATATTCACATTCAGCAAAACAGAGCGCGCCCAGCAAACTCCAGATTAAAAAAAAAAAAAACAACAAGCATAAATCATAACAATTTCTGAATTACGTTTCAGAGTACATTGAGGAAATTATCATCTGGGGTGAGCAAGGAGCAGGTAGCACTGGCAACCTTTACGGCACAAGAATAACTAAGAGGAGGTATCCAGAAGAACTAAGTTCCAAGAATTCGAATTTCACCAACACCAATTCACTTTACCTTTCTCCACAGAAGCATCTGGGCTGGAGTCCCGCAACTGTTTAATTGGTGAAGAAGCTTTGACTGGTGCTGGGATACTCAGTGGCAGTGGTAAAGATGTAGGAACATCAGAGAGGTCAGACTCTGAAGACTGAGAGAAGAGATACTCTTCGCCAAGGGAATGCCTATGTAACTCCACATCCACCACCTTCCAGAAATAGAAGAAAAGATGACATTAATATTTGGTAGCTAGGTAAAGACATAGAAAGTGGAAAAAAAAATGCCTTTTCTTTTCATTTTAACGTCTAGAAACATCTCCCTCTCCTCCCCCAACCGCTACATAACATTTCCATTCATTTCAGGGAGACTTCCCAGAGGTCCAGCAGCACCTGAGCTAAGACAAAAATCTTGCAACATTCAACCCTCATGGTAAAATAGCCCATCTCTCATTCAGTGAGGAAATCTGCACAGTGAACACTGGAAGGAATACAGAGCCCAGCTCCAAGCATCACACTAAGGACAGAACAGCATACCCCCTTAGGGGCTGGCACAAAACTGCAGCTTGCCTCTTCTGCCTTTTCTGATAAGGATTTGAGAAACACACCGCATTAGCTACTCTTCAAAAGCGTTCTTTTATCACAGTAGACATCTTGCATTAATGTTTTCTACACAGACTGAAAAGCTGAAGGAATGCAATTTCACCACAAAAATTTCCATTCACTACAGTACAACATGGGGAAAATAATACTAAAAAACCTTTAGGGATACAGCAAACTGAGTTATTAATTAATTTATGTTTTAAGAGTTCATTTTCCATTAAGACACTGAATCTTGACAGACAAAGAAACTCAGAAGTACTTAATATGTCAAAATTTCACCAGGCTAGGTGATCCCTTGAATTTAAATTCTTTAGGTACGAGATGTGCAGCACATCAGAATGGAAATAAAGACACTTGGTACCAGAAGCTCCACAAAGAAATAAAAACTAAAACTGTAGTACAAGTTAAATTCTTCATGAAAGAAGAGCTGGCAACAGTCCCCCCGAACTAGAAAGGGGAAAAAATGACTGTTGTCATGAATAGTGACAAGATGTCATAATAATTTAATTTAACAAGAGAACAAAATCTGCATTCCAGAAATTGCAAAATCAAATGGGTCTGACTGTGCTTAGGCTTGTGTATCTTTTCCTTTTTAAACATCCTTAAGGGAATCAAAGTAAAACATCCATCCCACGACCTGTTGACTCACCGTTTCTGCACCAAGTGTCTGCAGGCCTGTGTAGGTCCTGTCCAACTGGGTAAAACAACACAATATATTTATATTAAACAGGGTAAAGCAATATATTAGCTAGAATTTACAATACAATTTGTTTGAAAGGAGTTGAAACTATGTAAGCTGAGCAGCAGGGCATCCGATTCTTTGGGGCCACAGGGTCACAAATCTGTGTGCTCTGTTAAGTACCCTCTCTTCTGCAAAAAAGCCAACCACGAGCCAAAGCCCACGCTAAGTAGAAAGGAGCAAAAAAGGTGAAAGAAATGAGATTGCTGGGGAAATATTATTTCAGTCTAAGTGGAGTCTTTGAGGAGTGTCCTTTTTCATGTCAATATAAGGAAATAATAACGAGAAAAAACTCACAGATATTTAAACTGATCAGCACAAAGGCTATGTTTACACAATAATTTTTAATTAAATAACTGTTCCCTGAGGGTAACAGCTGATAGAGGCAGAAAATCCCAGAGACATCTGTTAAGACACCTACAGAGAGAAGCTGGGTTTGACAGGCTAGCTGTGCCCCAGAGCTCAGGGGCACACAGGCTGCCAGCCACGGAGGAGGGCTCCGCTCACTCACATCACCTCACAGCAGCCACAGGCTCAGTACATGAACAGCAAAGATTTCCTGGTTTCAGTTTTTGTCTGCCACGGACGGGCTCAGTTTTCTTCTGTAGGCTGGGCTTCCTTCACTCTACAAAGTCCATCATACTGTTACCAACTTCTCCCCAAGTTACAGCTCTCCAAATATATTTTACTTATCATCTGTATTAAATATCCTTAAGTTCCAGGGGAACATTTCCAGCCTTCTCTACTGTCTACATTTGGAGTTGCAACAATTAGCAACCCCATTAGCATGAAATTCATTAATGCAAGCAGAGTTTAAATACAACTAATCATGCTGCTCAAAGAAACAGGAAACTAAACCAGCTCAGGACTTAATTCCACTAGCACTAGGGACTACTAATTAAAAGGAAAGCAAGGGCAATGGCCTAGTTTCCTAGGACTGCTGTATACTATAAATCCTACTGAGTGTCACAGGACAGGTGAATAAGTTTAAAATGAAGGCTCTCTTCAAAAGGAAAAGGAACGAACAGGCAATCTCAGCCCCTCCCTGCCCACTCTAGCAACAGACACAATCTCTAGCCGATAGCACACATATAGCAATCACTTTACCAACAGAAAGACAGCCCTGCAGCACCCTGTCAAGTTAAAGCCAGTAAGAGGACGATAGAAATCTCAAACTGTAGGGAAACAACAGGTAAATTCTTTGCTGCTCTGAGCAGAATCAGTTCCAGCCCTTGCAAGGCTGGGTTCCTTGGCTACCGCATTGCTGCCAATACAGCCAAGGTATGAGGCTTTCCTGGATCTTTTTTGATTCTCCAGCTCAGCTATTCATGTCAAATAACCAGCAGGCCATACACACCACAGAGAGAGGCAGAAGCAAACACACAAGTGAAGCTGCTTCTAGATTATGCAGGGGAGCTCATTTAATTGCCTTTCTCTTAAGTATTTTGTTCAAATACCTTCAAATTGTGTATGATATCGATCCTCTTATTCTGGCTATCCTTGAAGTGTATCTGGACTCTCACAGGAAATTCTCCCCAGCCTCTCCTCGTTAGGTGAAACGGAGGTTCTCTGGAAACAAATTATGATTCACATTTTGGATGCAGATGTGGTACAGCTTTCACCTACCTCTTTTTCAAAAAGCCAAAGACTGCTCTCCTAGCTGACAGCTAAAGCTATCTTCAGGCCTGCTATTCACCACAAAGAGAATGCAACCACAGAAATGAGAATTTTATGGCTTTGGACAGTTGAAAACACACTTTTATTTTGCACAAAGGGACAGGGAAGAAAATGGTAAAACACTGCTGGAGAGAGAATGCGGAAAACACNCAGTTTCCTAGGGCACAGCTGCAAGGTGAGTTTTCAATGCAGCATTTTGCAATCTCCTAGCAAGAAGGTACACGCTTCGCATAATGACAAGAGAACAACATTCAGACAACAAGCTAACTCAACCACTGTCATTCTCCAAGCTGAAATATAAGGGCATATGTATCTCTAAAATTTACTGTTACTTTGTATTTCAGCTTGTTGTTATTGTAAATCCCAAATGTAGTTTCACAATGAAACAAAATACAAGAGGTTTAAAGGCTATTTTTAGTCCAGAACATTAATGTTCACTACAATGACTGGGACTGTGTGACAAGAAATCAATTAACCAGATGGGATTAGAACGGAAGACAAACAGCACTGACATCAGATACTGGAAAATCAGAAAGGCACAAAAAGACAGCAGCCAAGTATAACCTAGTATGTTATACAAGAAACAGGAAGGAGTTTGCTTTCGTCCTGCTCAGGGTTGCCTCCTCAGAGAAACTACTGAGCCATACCAACACTTCTTATCTCAGATAAGTCTCTCTGGAGTTGCCTTTCAGCAGTTTAATTTTGCCACAATTAAGTTGTCATTCTGTACCTGGGCAGCCTCCCCATCCTCCTCCAAGAGGCAGCTGAAGAATAATTTTGTCAGGAAGACATAAAGTAGTTTGAAGGCATCCTCCCGCTGTCTTGTCCAAAGGAGCAAGAATGAAAGACTGACAGGGCATTTCCCTGCAGCAGTCAACAGAGAACTGACCCTGCTCATCTCGTTAGGGTCACAGCTTTGAATGCAGGTTTGGGAGAGGACAGAGGAGCTGCCCTGTTTCTGTAGCACCAGCACCATCACACTGATGTGAAATGCCCTGAAGAGTGAAGTCAGCGACAGCTTATGTGACACATCTTTGTTTTCCACACCGGAATGGATGGGAAGTAGAAAATACCTCTTTTAGCAACAGAAATCTAACCTGCGCAGCAGTGTAACTCATACAGGAGATGCACAAACTCGCATGAATAACATGAAATGCAACAATTGAATGCTTTTTCTCAGTAGAAAATTAAAAAAGCCCAACTGTTTGGTACACTTCCTACATAAAGACTGATCTATTTTTACTATTATTCTGAAGCAAGTCAAGCCAAGCTGGAGGTTAAAGACAGACATGGAATACTAAACCAGGAAAAGAAGCTGCTAACTTTCTAAGAAACTTGGCACTGTAAGCCTGGCAAGCATGAAGACTGAAATAGTGAATGGAATAATTTCTTATTACCTTACTTCTACCAGATCATTAGGTTTGTAACTGGGATGGAGAAAGAACCAAACTTTCTTGACAAAATGATTTATGCTGGGTTCTCTCCGAGAGCCTCGGACGTACACCATCCATTTATGGGTTGACTGATCATTTTCTTCTCTCTTGTCAGGGGGAATGTACCTGCCAAAGAAATTAAAAAACAAACACAAGATAAAAATCCCAGATAGATAAACAGCACAAAAAGTATTTACGGAAAGGTCAGGCAAAATAATTGGGAATGGTAAAATGCCTATGTGAACCTGCCCCCCCGTGTACTTCTGCTCATTATTCCTTGCTCTGACAGTTCATCCAGAAACAGAGAGAGGTCTCATAACCTACTCTATGCTTCGAACACATTTCCTCCATTTTAGTGCACAACTGCCATATGAAATTCATTCATTTAAGCATTTGGCTCTTAATTAGCAAGACTTAATTTTAACATTCTACCACTGTCAAATCCCTTTCCTCATCTTAATTCTGAGATACCAGTAAGCAAAAACACACCAGAAGACAACATCAGCAACTCTCTACCATAAATAAAAAAAATAACTCTTCTTATAAAAGTTTAAGAAACTTCATAGTCAATACCTGGTTCCAAGTCCAGGCTTAGGCAGGTTTTCAAGATGCAATTCTAACACTAAGTCTCATCAGCAAATGTCTGTTACTTTCTATGCAAGAAGAAAAGACTGACTTGTGTAGTGCAAGGATGGAGAGTTAAAACGAATAACTAATTTACTGGCCTTAATTTTTTTGGGAAAAAAAAAAAAAACAAACCTGTACAAATTAATTTCCTGGACTTTCATAACTTTCCTCATTCTAGTGGTTTGGGGTTTCTTTGTTATTTTAAAACCCCCACATTGTCCCTTATGGACAAACTGAACTAGCCATTAGGACAACTTGCTTTTCCAAATTTTCATGGAAAAACTTGGGATTTCCAGTTGCTCAGAAAAGGCTGAAAGACTCCCCTTGAGAGAAAGAGATCTTAAAACCTCCACATATATACATATATATATACACACACACACCCCCCACTACATACGTAAAACAACTACTAAAATACATGTTCCTCCCACAAAAAAAAAATCATGCCCAAGGGGGGCGGCCTTGGGTACAATGACTGTTCAAGGGCAATAGCTCATATTGTGACAGCTTAGCAACTTTGTTTTTCTCATAATTTTAATCTCCTATTCCATTTAATGCTGAAATAAAGGACCATCCCTCAGACTCTGGATACTAACTTGGAAACGTTGCCAACCACAATTGTTTTCTTCACATAAAGCCGTGAAGTTTCATCATTTGACAGTCCAGCATTTCGTTGTCCTGGTTTTTGAGAGCTTGAAACACCCGAACTCTCCTGAGGGTAGGGGAAGAAAAAAAAGGCAAACAAAAAACCAAACATTCGTCTTAATTTTGTTTGGCACTAGAAAACTAAGGTGTTCTTAAAAAAAGTAAACGTGGATAGTTAAATGAGAGACCAACAACGGAACGTCCCTAAAAATACTTTAATTGCTATCTAGACATGTTTAAGCAACTTGGGCACACAATAATGATATACTGCGTATCCAAGTGTACACTGCATGGCTTAACTGAGCGTACATTATGCGACCTACCAAGGATCTGAGCCATGATTCCAGCTTGGGTTTCAAAAGCACTGCCCCTGCACTATCTAAAAAAAAATGAAGCACTGCTAGAGTGGCATCATGTTGGTCATTAATCAGAAATAAAGCTAAATCTCCCGTGAGTGGCTTCTGAAAATCTGTATCTTCCTCATTCCCAGCCTCTGCTGCTTTGAGGGACTCCAGCATTGCTTCATGGTGAAGAATCAAGGCTGGGTTTGAGACAAGAATTCAGCTCCAACTCAGCAGGGACAGCAGTCAGCCATACTATGTCACTGACATCTAGATAAACCTAAAAATCCAGGGCAATACTTGGGCATAACAAATACAGCCTAAGCAACCTTCCAACACAACCTCAGCTGTTAAGCAGTGGCCAAGACTCCCTGGTAAAACGATGACATGACTCCCTTCAACCAGCCTTTGGTCAAAGATGTACCAACATGCCACACCCAAGCAATACAACTGCTCCACCAACATCCCCAGGGCAGAAAGAAGTTACAATGGTCTGGTGGTTTATGATATAGGTGGGTCCACATTATACAGTGTATATCTGCCTTCACGTACCCTAGGCAGGGCTTCGGCAAACCGCAGCCCTGTTACCAAGGGTGTCACGCTGCTCAGCAGAGACAGAATCATTGCTCTTTCTGACATGTATTACTGCAACTTGTTCAGTTGCAGAATACAGTCATATGCAATGAGATACACCCACCCCTGGTTTGGACTAAAGGCTGTACTCCTCTGGCAGGCCTGGCAGCTTAAAGGAACTGCAAGGAAACTGAGGAGTTCCATCCCACCGACTAAGGCACATTTAACCTGCAGCCAGTGAGAGAGCCTCCCTGCTGGAGCTAACCGCAGCTGACAGGTGAAACATTTCTGTATCTGCACAGCGAGGCGTAAAGGGAATGGATCCAGGTCAAAAATAACCCAGAAAAACTATGGGGCAACAATGAAAGAAGGTATTTTTAACCTGGGTCAGTCTGGTTCAGTTAAGCAGAGAGATTAGCACAACAGCAAGCAGTGCCACCAAGAGAAAAACAACTCAAACTATGCACCCAGGGTCTCCCAGCTCACGTGCCCCAGGTGAGCTAATACACCAGTGCCACTGTGTTTTCACCACAGGCTGCTGAGGAGGCCAAACCCCAACTCCAGTGGTTCAACCACTCTAAGCAATGCAGTCCCCACAGGCACCCGGGGCCAGGCAGCAGCACTACTTCTTAAAAACACCACTGGGAACGACGCATCTTGATTTTCTCTCCTGGCTCCACCCTTCCTGACCTGACTTCCACCTGCACAGCAAAACCCTTTGCTCAAGCTGTGAAACACCTCCTTCCTCAGGGGCTACCAACCAAGACAGCAGCAGACAGTGGTGCTAACACAAACGCTATCGCTGCTGCCGCCTGGCTGAACTCTCTGTTGGGCAAGGCTCAGTTAAGAGCAGCTACCCAAGTTACATGCACTTCAGTTAGCCTTACGGCAAAGCCAGGCTCAGAGAGTGGGAGCAAGAGCTGGGAGCAGGTAAGAAACAGATCTTCAGCAGGTGGATGAAAACATGAAGAGCTCCTGGTGCCAGCACCACGTCCAGCCAGAGTACACACTTCCAACAACTTGACCACCACTCGAGTTCTACTTTACCCGGCTGCCATTCCTGCTCTGTCTCTGGTCCAGGCTGTTTGTCAGCCGCTCATCTGCGTCCAAGTTGCCATTGTCTTTGTCTAGGAGAAAGTCATTGTGCTGAGAGAGTGAGTCACTCTCGGAGTGGTTGGCAGATGGAGTGTCTGAGCCCTGGTTAGCTGGAGATGACGATCTGGAGGGCGATTCCAAGAATTTCTTGATTGAAGGGTGATTAAGAACTGTCGCATCACATGACCCTACATACTGCAACAAAGAGGTCGGGCAGATCCGGTCACTATTTCCCTGCAGCCCACATAAAAACAAAGCTGCACCAGAAGCAAAGCAAAAAGTCAACTTACAAAGAAAGAGCAAATATTTAATCAGCTGCCTTGCAGGAAAAACATATGCCGCAGAAGATACAAGCTTACAACGGTTCTACAGAAACAGCACCCCAGATTGAATCTGTTCCTTTAGACCTTTTGATCTCAGAAACCCACCTGGTTTTGGAAAGGAGGACTACAGCCTCCCACCCTTTTGAAAATAACAGCTTCCCTTCCTGTGCAGCTACCTACGGTCTTCTGCCATACACAGAAAGGCCACAGCTGCCAGATTCCTGCAGGCAGGCAGGGTACGCAAATACATCAGGCACTTTAATTTTGATACTGACTGACAATCTTGCCAATGCCTATGAGGCAAGCGACACGTATTAGCACCCTGTCTGCTCCCAAAGCTTAACGGAGGATAAAGAGTAATGTGCTTAAGCATGCTTGCAAACTTTCCTCAAAATGGACATCTTAGAGCTAATCTTAGATCTTCCTAAACCTGCTAGGGGGAGGACAGGGCAGGGCTTTGTGTGTATTTCAATCTCTTTCGGTTTTTTTTCATTACTGGGACAAAGGCCCAATGTACTTTTTTTCCTGCGTTTGCTTTTAACCTCTGAAGTAGCAAGCAAAACACCTATCACCCAAAGTACTTGGTCCCTTGGCCACTTCTCCCAGCCATCAGTCCTCCCTGTCACCTTTGTCTGATGATGAACCCACTGAAGGCAGCAGAAACACCCCTCTAGCAGTAGCAGAGCACCAAGAGATAAGCTCACTCCAGCTCCCAAAGCCATAGACTCACACTAGAGTTGCACTGACAGCTTTTCTTTAGGTGGTATCAGCTAAAAGGGGCTTTCTTCTTCCCTGCCTGAACCACCTGGATCAGCCAGGCTGCAACAATTATCCAGGAGAGGGGGCAGGTCACAAAGGAAAACACATCAAGAAACTAATTCAGGATTTGTTTGGTTCGTTTGGTTTTATTTGTTGGGGTTTTTTTGGATTTTGGTTTTTTTTCATTTACAGGGTTATTTTTAATACATGTAAATTCCCTGATCCAAAATTCTGCCAATGTGATGGAGGGGGTGGCATGGGGACAGACAGCAGCAGAACATGGAGCAGCAGAACTGCCCTTGAGAGGTGGTAGCAGGAGTGGAGTTAAACTTTGGCCCACCCTGGACTTCAAAGGTCCATTGGAGAGCTTTCTTTCCAATTGCCCATTAGGTACATGACTGAAGCAATTACCCACTCCCAATTACCTGCTCAAGAGCACTTGAGAGAGTTGTATCCACATATACAGCAGTGGGACACACACACAACCAAAAAAACTAACCCCAAAACCAAACCACTACCAAGAACCTCTTTTTTTTTTTCTTATCCTCTAGTCAAGTAAAATGACCAACACCTTGTCCACTAATTTGTGGGAAAATGTAATAAACTGTAATAATACAGAATCATAAGCCTCAAACCCCAGCAGCACTGGGTTGAAGAACTGCTTGTATTTACGAGAACAGGTTAAGAATTTGCAAATCATCTTCCTAGAAGCTCTGAATTAAACTACAAAGATTCCTATTCTATCAGAAGCAGAAACAAGACAATCATTAACTGCCAGAGTAAAATATACATTAACCACACATTGAAAATAGACAACAAAGAAAACTGAAAACAGTTAACAACTTCAACATAAAAAAGAACTAATTTAGTCTGCATGTAAATCATGACTTTTTGAAAAAAATGTAAAATGCAATCAAAGATACAGCTACCCCAGCCATAAGCTCCTAAAAATTTCAGGAAAACTAAACAAAGCAAGGCCACACCAGTGAGTCTTGTGAACTCTTCAGAACAACTACAAAGGTTATTATTTCTGGAAAGTGTGAAAATCAGCAAGGCAAAAACTAACACCCAGCATGGCAGAACACGTAAAGAAGAGGGGACAGTACAAGCTCTTGCTGACACATGATGACATCAGATAAAAGCACTTTCAAATTCAGAATCCAGCTGACATTCTTCAGCTGCCTACACAAAAATCAAGGCGGGAGGAAGGACCTCCAAGACTCCCAAATACTACCATAACCTTTCTCAGCTCCAGTTGCTCAACTGAAGTCCAGTGAGGGAAAACCAAGCTGGACTTTCTTGTTTTTAACTTCCTCCACACCTTCTGGAAATCACAATAGGAAAACAGGAACAGAAGTGCAAGCCCTTGCTGGGAAGAGAAATTCTCGTGGTGCTAGAGTGAAACCCGTTTTCAGCACCCATCTCAGCTTTCAAAATCAGCTCAGATCTTTACTTGAAATTAGGTAAACTCCCTGAATTGAAATGATGGTAACTAAATACCCAACATGTAGTTCTCCAGCAGTTTAATCAGAAGTCTGCGTTCAGCATCAGTGTGAGTCATGAACACTCTACAGTTACCTGGCCATTAAGGACAGAGTGCTCAGAACTGGGCTTTAATTAGCAGGGTGGTTGCGTTGTTGGTTTGTTTTTTGGGTTTTTTTTCTGGTGAATTTTTAATCTCTCTGTGATACCTCCTTGATTTTCCTCCTGCTTTACTGCTGCCATCAGTCTGTCTACCAAACCATTAACAGACCGGTTTCAGGTAAAGGGAGGATGGTTTCATGGTACTGCCCAAGACTCAAGAAATCTTGATTATTATTTTTTCCCTGAGAAGTTCCAAAATCCATCTGTTTCCATTCTCCTCCTGTGAAATGGGAAAACATGTTCTTCTCTTTTCAGGGCTCTGCAAGGACTAACTGTGCAGTGTGTGAGAAGCAAGGCGCTCTCATGCAAGAACTGATGAGAAAAATGCAGTTTTTCAGAAGCCAAAACCGAGAGCTGCCCAACAACTTCTCAACTGCTCAACGAAGATGCATGTCTGCGGAGTACCCAGTCAGTGACACACAGCTCACCTCTCCCACTGTCACCCCATTTTCAGTTCATATTTCTATTTCAGAAAACCATATCTGAAAACCAAACACCAGCTGAATAGCCAGTGAAGTATACATCTTCCTTTGCAAGTATTCCCAGAAGTCTTATTATTCCCAAAGCAATTCTTACCTCTCCAGCTTTAAGGAGACCAGCAGATGCATAATAGTTAGCCACAATACAGGCACGCAACTTATCCATCATCCTTCTTGCTTCAATCAGGCGCTACAAAAAAAAGAGGTAACATATAGTAATGGGTAACTGCTGCAGCAATCCTTCAAAACCCCCATGCACCAGGATCTTATCTAAGAACAAATTTTTTATACCTGATCTATAACTTCAATTTCATGTTCTTTACTCTTCATTTCGACGGCAAATTGTTCTTTTATAATAGTCTCAATCTTCTGCACAGCAACATCTCGAGCTGTACAAGGCCACACATGGGAAATAAAGAAGAAGGAAGTATTTACATTTCTATTTTTGAGGCTCCGCTTGAAAAAATAAGGATCAGAAAGCACTATGGAGGGAGAAGTGAAGGGATAATAAGTTCAGCACACACAAAAAAAATGGGAAGGATCATTTTTCTGCAAAATAAAGTAATTTGTCTTAACAAATACCACATGTATCTTTAAAAGCTGTCTTATGTGGAGAGCTATTTTTCCCTTTTTAGGTCTGAGATGACAAATAACAGAAGATGGGAAGAACAGGACCAGTTTGTTTACTTCTGTCTCAGTAAAGCTGTAAACAGTAAAAGGAAAACTCCAATGTGCTACGGCCAAGTGCAGTTACCGCTGTGATTGTGCAGGAGTATGCTGGAACACTACGTACATTTTTCTGCTCTCTTTGGCCCAATACAGATCCAGGGAATTTACACCACAACATGCAGCAATATTAAGGCAAACTAATACTTTATATGCTTAGCACTGGCATGAAGTGCAGCCTACTCTGGAGTGCCTGCGAGCCTTTTACTACCCACAAAGGAAACTACATTATCAAAAGCTGGTCTAACTCTTACAACATCCTCTTCCAGCACAGCAGTCAAAAAATTCTAGTCTTTCAGCAGAAGTTTCTTGACCTTGGTGCAAAGCGTGTTGTTTAATATTTCAAACTGTGCAAGTACCTTACTGCAAATTAGCAGCTAAGAACTAAATTGGCATCTTACTGTGTTTTTCTAGAACACGTATAAACATAGGAAGAACAATTCTTTTTGCTCTAACACCTACTGTATGCTTAAATATTGCTCTTGCTTTAAGCCACGTCCATTGTATCAGGGGGTTCAAACAACATCTGTTTTTATCAAGTCGTAAGCAAGAACTTGGAAAAGCAAGAATTGTACTTCCAGAAGTACGCCTGGAAAAGGTCCTCCAGCCTGAGTCAGAAATAGTGACCCCAGTACAAATCAGATCAGAGAAACAGCCTGGGTTCCTCTGAAAAAACTCTTACAACAATGTGTCCATGCGGAATAGGAAGCAACAGCACCAAGACTTTGTTCTGAGCTTCAGAGGAAGCATTTGTTTCACTAAAGGGTTTGGAGAGGTTTCTAATATCTCAACAGAGTAAAGAAATCAAAAGTAAGTCAAAACTTTGCTGGTATGTTCTAGCTAGCACACATAACTTCACTCTCTGATCAGGTACCGACAACAGGAGTAAGGCAACTGATACCTCCATCTGCAACGGAGGTACCCTAAATGTATTTACTTATTTCCAGATATCCATACATATATCCTAGGACCAGAAATAGTTCAAACCTACATTAAAACATAATTATGGTTGAATCTGTATGAGTAATGCAAAATAAAAAAACAGAGAGATATAATTTTCCTCCAACCATGAACATCATGCTTTGGAAATTCACATGTAAGGCTACACTTAAAATAAACCCAAACAGATTAAGGTATGAGATGTACAGTTCACACAGGGACAACTGCATCTTCTCCCAAGACAGATGCCATGCAACACCAGCATTATGACAATTAAAATCAAGAACACTTTATTTTCCCATTTTTTCCACCTTAGTGCCAACCACAGTCCCTAATTAAGATTGTTAGTGAAACTTGTATACTTAAAGAATTCTTGTCTCAAAAGTTGGAGATCTTCCATGAGAGGAAGAAGCCAGTTTGGAGGAATCACCTGAAGACAAAGTTCATTCTGGCAAGGGCAGCTTTCCAAGGCCCTGAGACTTTCCCTGCTAACTATTAAGACCTTCTGAAAAGTTGCTTCAGAAGTGGATTAAAAATGCATCTGCAGTCCCTGGGACACTCCACTACAGAGGTGGCAACTTCTGGCACCCAGGCAGGGCAGGCGGCTGGGAGTGGTGATGCTCTTCTGCCACAGCCAGCTCCAGCACAGCTCCACTGTCATGGCCCCTAACTGCCCTGGCAGACAGAACCCGCCCAGCAACACATTCCACCCAGAGTTCAGCCTCCTCAGGCTTGTCTAGCTGTACGCTGTCCTCATAAACATCACCCACGAAGCCATCATCTGTCCCTCTCCAACTGGCAGCTCCGGCATCCTGCTCTGTTCCTGGATCTCCTTCAGATCCCACTGCCAGCTCTGGTTTTCTCACCTGCCTCATCATCAGCTCCTCCTACCACAATCCTCTCACTAGCTGCGCTATGCCAAAAATCACCAACCTACTCCCTGTCCCAGGGGCAAGGAGCTCCTCTCCTGTTTGCCCAGAGACGACTGCAACCTGTCCCAGGCACCCTGCCAACAGGCTTGTTCCCAAAGCAAGCATATCTGAGTGTGCCAAATGCGAACCTACTCATCCAGCCACTCTCTCCACTACGCTTCTTCATCCACCCTTCCTTCAGCCGGGCAGCTGCTCCTCCTCCTCCTCCCTTGCATCTTTGTAAGCCCCTTCCTCCTCCCTAACTTAGCCCTTCCATATTGCTCCATTTCACTTTATCTGCCTACTCTTGCAAACATTTGTCACCTTCCAAGAGCCAGGCTACAAATGGCAGAGTCATGGATTTCTCCCACCCTTACTGCAGGGTCATGGATTTCTCCCCACAGCCCCCCACTGTACTGCAACCTGTAACCCCCAAAACGTAAACAAAGTGCCAATCTTTCCGGAAGCAACTGGAAAACAGACGCACAGGTTGCAACACATCTCAGCATGGTTAACTGCTGGGAAGATGCACTGGAGAATACTTCAGCAAGCAACAGGAACCCAGCTACACGGCTGGGGTCCTGGAGAGCTCATGCTCCAGCTGCTATCATGCACCAAAGCCTGCATCCTCACGCCTTACTTACAGGCAGGTACGGCTCCATGTATGCCAATCCCACCTTCCTTTGGCTGTTCAGAGGTACTGCTCGGTTTCTGCCCTCTGACCCCTTAGCTCCTACCCCGTCCCTTCCGGACCTGCCTGCAGACAGCACGCGCTTCCACCTGCCTCTGATCCCACCCGGGAGACCGGCCAGCCCAGACAGCTCCTACCCGACTGCTCGGCCGCCTTGTGCCGCTTGCTGGGGTGCGTGACGGTGATCTCCTCGTAGTCGGGGTCCTTCTCTGCGATCACTCTCTTGATCCCAGACATGATCTCTCCACTTCTGCACTGAGAGGACAAATAAAAGCGCGACCGTCACCCACAGCGACCGCCTGGGCAGGTTTCAGCCTCTCACCGGACCCCATCGACCCGCACCCCACATCCGGGGAGAGACACGGCGGCACCGCGCCCGGGGGCACCTCAGCGCCGACCCGCGCCCCGCCGGCCGCTGGGCTCCCGCGGCGGAACACCCCCGAGCGTGGCCCGACCCGCACCACTGCCCTCCCGGCGGGAAGGGGCGGCGTGTCCCCCCCGCCGCGCGGCCCCGAGCGCA
>VZTO01009062.1:2554-69469 GCA_013400615.1 Syrrhaptes paradoxus | reverse complement strand
AGGGTAAATTTAGACTAGACATTAGGAAGAAATTTTTCACTATGAGGGTGGTGAGACACTGGAACAGGTTGCCCAGGGAGGCTGTGGATGCCCCATCCCTGGAGGTGTTCAAGGCCAGGCTGGATGAGGCTTTGAGCAACCTGGTCTAGTGGAGTGTGTCCCTGCCCATGGCAGGGGGCTGGAACTTGATGATCTTTAAGGACCTTTCCAACCCAAACCATTCTATGATTCTATGATTCTGTAACTGAAGTTGTGTTCAGATTTGTGAATTACTTGGGATAATGCACAGGGAATAACCACAGTCACCAGGGCCTCCGTGTCTTGGGTGATGCTGGTGTTTATAAGGGACAGGGTCCTGGCGTGATACTGCAATAGAACACTGAATTGACAGGTCTGTGATGAGGACAGAGACACAAAGGATTGAATTGCTGGAATAGCTTATGTGAGAAGTGATAGTGGTATCTTCTGTTTCTAGCCCTAATCAGATGTAGCATCACCTCTTACACCTTTGGTGTGACTAAAAATTGAACCACAAAAACCTGTCAGAATATCTCTCACATGTGAAGAGAAAATAATTTGGTATCGAAGAATATTGATAGTTGTTAATCTTTTAATTTACTTTAGGCAGGTGTCTTGAAAATGTTCAGAAATTTAGCACTGTCTAGGTAAGTCCCAGTAAAGATTGGTTAGGAGGTGAAGTGCTGGCAGAGCTGTCAGCTTGTGTGCTAAAGTATCTTACCAGCTGGTGCTATGACATAGCATATGCTTAGGGTCAGTGCTTCTGCAACATGAACGTATTACAGATCATAGTAGATACCTATATGCAGTGTGGAAAGACCAGAACTTTTTTGCAAAGTGTATTTAAGCTACACAATAAAAACAAATAGTAAATTTGTAGACAAATGAAAGAGAGGATGGAAGTAAGGAAGTACATAAGTACAACTACGTAAAGCTTGCTCTGCCTTTTAAGAATGTTGCTATTTCACGTCTAGTTCAATCTTCAACACGTTCTCCTAGGTTAGTGATCCAGGAAGTGAGTTAGTTCATTTTTTTTTTGTTGATTGTGATATAACATTATCTAATCACCTTTAACAAATGTGATAATGGATCAGTAATCTTTTTTTTTGTGTATCTTGTTCAAGTTGCTTAGCTGTTATGGGAAAAATTAAACAGACTCAGTAAGGAGAATTTAAGCACCCTATTTAACCCTATTTTCAGTAAATGTTGAAGCTCACATTGTGTGCGAGGGTTCAAACTGTAGCAGAAATCCTGTATACCCTCAACTGCACACCAGAGATGAGACCTGATATATACTAAATTTACTTGGTTTTTATTTTAGATATGACAGTGATGGTTGGTGTCCGCCTTTGCCAGTTCAGACCTATCTGCATCAGGGCATGGAGGATGAGCTTGAAGAAGATGATGATCGTGTTCCCACACCTCCTGTCCGAGGAGTAGCTTCATCACCTGCGATCTCCTTTGGGCAGCAGTCAACTGCAACCCTCACGC
Source organism: Syrrhaptes paradoxus (assembly GCA_013400615.1). Classification (NCBI taxonomy): domain Eukaryota; kingdom Metazoa; phylum Chordata; class Aves; order Pterocliformes; family Pteroclidae; genus Syrrhaptes; species Syrrhaptes paradoxus. The sequence continues at coordinate 67,960 of VZTO01009062.1, read as the reverse complement.
CTTCTCCACGAGAGGAGATGCAGCCAATGCTTCAAGCCCACCTTGATGAATTAACTAGGGCTTACCAGTTTGATATAGCAAAGCAGACATGGTAAATTTTTGAAGGGAGCACCTGCGGTCTGGGAAATGAAAGCATAATAATAATCAATTGATGACATAAATATCAACTGTATTCAGCAACATTTGAGTAGTGTTTCCAAAGCAGTAAAATGGAAAAAGACATATCAAAACTGTATCCACAGTGTGAAGGCCTTAAAAATTAGTAGGTGCTTTTTAAGCCATAATTCTTGGTAATATGTTAAGCATTAGCTAAAAAAAAGCCCAAAATAGTATTCCTCTGGAGTTCTACATATATTCAACTAGGTAGTTAACACCCACCTACTGACAATTTTTATGTAGTTCAGAGTACTCTCTTTTCAGGCTAGCAAAAGATAAAATTTTTTTATGATTTTCAAAAACATTGAGGTTCTGAATTCATGATTAAAAATAACACTAGTCACCTGAAGTAGCAACATAGCAGCTTTTACCCTGTGTCACAGAAGAATGAAGCATTTGCATCTCTGACTGTAGTTTGAAATACCATTAAAATTTCTGATTCATAGGGAAAAACCCAGAAATAGCAGGAAGGAAGTTATTAGAAATCTAGCATTTTAGAGTGCTTTATGCCTATTTGAAGGAAGAGCAAACAAATACCACAGTAACATTTCCCCTGCAAAACAAACAGAAGGAGTCTCTTTAGGGACTGGAAAAGAATTTGTCAACTGCACCAGGCTGGGGATACGGTGAAGGTCAGTTGCTTTCTGGATGTTCCCTCAGCGGCAGTTGTCCTTTTACAACTTTTCTATCCAGACAAAGCCTGCAAATCTCAGAGGAGAGGAGCAGAACTAGTTACCGAATGGCGTGCTGCCAGCGAAGGAGCAGCCTTTCTTCGCTGGTAAATAAAGCCACAAAGTTATTCAGCTTGAGCTACCATAAATAGATGAGGCAGGTAGGCAGGCTGTGCCAAATCAAAGCCAGCTGTTTTCCCAGGACACCATCAAAGCCTCGAGGCTTGTCTGCAATCTGCGCTCAATCGACAGGCCACGGTGGTCCCGCTGCAGTGCCACGCTGCCAAGCACAGACCTCGGTCTGCCTGTGGGACAGACCCAAATCCCAGGTAGCAGTTAGATCTGGCCTATTGAAGGTAGCAGACTTCTGAGCCAGCGCACAGATGCATACCCTATCTGCAGCATTTTGCAGCTGTTACCCTTTCTGTGCCCTACAAACCATGGGTACCAGTCTGAGAACATACTAGTAGGACTCTGTAACAAATGCTGTTCAAAGTCAGTGGAAAGTCCTCCATTGTATTAAGTGGTAAGGAAGATTTCTTAGTTTCCTTTTCTTTCCACAAAGTTAACCCATCCAGTGTAGGGGGGGAAGACAAAACAACAAGATGACACCTGTCAGATATGTTACTGCAGGAGTAACAGAGAGAAATATAGAGACCACCCAACTAGAAATTTAAGAAAGAGCACATTAGAGATTACTGGAAAAGTACAAAATCATTATGGCCTTGATCCAGCAAATCACTTAAGTATATGCTTAACTACAAGTATATGAGAAATTGACTTCAATTGTTCTATCACATGCTCAACATTAAGCATATACTTAAGTATTTTCCTTAATTGGGAGCTAATCACGCTGTTTATTGAGGGTTAGTTAGATGGTGGTGCCCTTTAGCACAGTGTTTTGAACACTGCATAGCTAAGAAGCTAGTGTCCAGGCAGAAAAGTATTAAAGAACTGCTAATCAGAAAGTGGTTGTGTATCAGAAGGAAAGCATTTGCTCTGTAAATAAGTTTCAGAATAAGCAATAATTTAAAACCTACACCAAGGTGGAAAGAGATTCCAGTGGTACATAACGTTTAGTGTCATATTCTCACATCCGATAGATTTACCTTATGAAAAAAAACCCCAACTGTTTGAATAAAGAGAATTACTGCACTTACCGAGTATAGGCAATAATACAGCACAAAGTTTTCATCAAAAGTATGTTAGAACTAGGTGACTAAACAGGTGACAGTTTTAATTTTTTCTGTTATGTTGGTTATCTGTTATCTTGCTTGGTGTCCAAGCAAGATATCAACAGAATCCTGGAAATCATCCAGCGTGCTGCCGATTCAAATCAGGTCATGACACCACATGAACAGCCGCCCAAGGGTTCCCACCTGCTTAAGTTAGCAGTTTAAAGCATGGTACATGCTCTTATGCCAAGGCCAGTCATGCTTGGGTCCCCTGGCACAGCCTGCTGTCTACATGTAGTGCTGCATTGGAAGCTGATAGTTGTGCTTTTCCTCTCTAGCCTCTCAGAGACCATGCAAATGAAACTCCAAGTCCTGTGCTTGCATTTGGCCATTTAGCTATCCTGTGGATGTTTTTTATCTTTGTTTTTCTTTTTTTAATTGTGATTGCTGCATGGAGTAATTTCACACATGCATGCCCTAATGCTGCTGCAATTAAATCAATTAAACTACTTGGAATGCAGTAAAATAAAAAGGTCTTGCTGATAATGGGTTCATGGGACTTGAAAATTTCTTCTGTCCTACTGGTCATTTCCTCCTCTTTAGGGTGAGTTCTACTTAAGAGCATTGGGTCTGTTTAAACAGAAGGAGTGAAATTTAATTTTGGCTCAATATGTGATTTGCAAGGTGGAATATTGGGTGAGACACTTATGTGCTAGGTTGAGATTTAGAATTGTGCTTTGCCATGGACTTCCTACCTGATTTATATAGCCTCTGTGTACATCGTCCCTCATCTGTAAAAGGACAACCTTGACTTTCCCCATTTTACAGAAGGGGAAGTATGTTTAAGACTGGAAAGCATGCAGGTACTCTGGTATTAGAAGCTAATAACAATGAATAACTAAATTTTCTTTTCTTGAGTGTGACCTGACAAGCACATTTTGTAAATCTGCTTCAGGATTTATTGAAAGGCTTATCTTTTATTGACCGTAGGGTACAAAGTCTCATCTATTCTGATTATGTTTTCCTGTCTGTTTGTGTAGGCACATCCAAAGCAATACACAACCTCCTCAGGCTCCAGTTTCGCCCCTAGGATATGTATCTGGAAACCTTATTTCAGATTTGGAAACAGATGTTCCAGATGATGATGATGATGATGAGGATGATATTGAAGAAGAAACTGTAGAAATCAGTAGGCCGCTAAGAGGTCTAGAGCATACTCCAGGCTCCAGTATGGACAATCTAGACAGCTCTGTGACAGGTAACCAAACACAGTTAACAGTGACACCAACTTGTTCCTAAAATACATCATCAATCAAACACTTTATAAGTGAAATGTTCTTCCACTCTATTTCTGTAACATTTAAAATGTGTTAATATTCAACACTAAAGTTAAAGAAGGATTTGAAAATACTTTGCTGCAAAATGATAAGAAAATTCATGAATTTTAAAAAGCTTTAAAGACTTGAAAGAAAACTCAATTATATCCTTGCTTTCATGAAAAGTTCACTCTACTGGAGAAGCAAGCCTGTTACATAAAAAGGAGGGGGAAGACCTCGACTTATATTTCATAAACCAGGAATTGCATAAAAATGTTATCTTAATGCACTTTTAGATATTTTGCTGGGTAAATGCTTTCACAGATTAACAAGGGGAAGTTAAAAGACTTCAGAATAAGTGTTGTTAGATCAGCACAACATTTATTTGTAGAATTAGTACAACATTTATGTAGGAAAATGTGTATTTTGAACCTACTTTGTATTGCTGAATTTAGTAATTGTTCCCTTTCAGTGAAGTTATTTAATTATTCTGACACTCCTTCCTTCACTGCTTCTCTCCTTTTGCATGCCTTGGAAAGTTGCCACAGGGATCATCAAAGGGGACCTAGAAAGGCATGCTAAGCTAATTAATGCACAGAATCTGAATGAATAAAATTGCTGTTGATGAAATGTAGGCAATGAAAGATATTGTTTGAAAAATACAGTTTTTACACGGACATAATGTACTTTTTGTAAGCATCCCTATATTTCCCTTCAGATTGAACTTGGGCTTCTGTATAATATACTCTATCCATAATGTACAGCTGTACTGAAGACCCAAAGGTACATAGTGTTCATAGCTCAGAAAAGCTAGTGGGTGCTTCTTCAGTCTTTAATCTCAGCGAAGAATACTGATTGTTAGTTGAACCTTAAAGGACTGGCTTAGTAAAATTTACTAGCATAGCACCACTGAATTTAATCTCTTTGTTCTGGACCTTTGACATTCCAGGGATTTTGCAGCCTTACTTAAACATTGCTATTCTGAAAGGAATATGCAATTCACTGCAGGAATATGACAGTGAGGGAGTATCAATACCTATAATTTTCTTTCTTTTCCCTTGTTGAATTAAATAGTGTACAGCTTAATCCCACTTTTCAGGTTTTCCTTCACCCTAGGGCCAGACTGCTTGCCAATCTAATTAAGATTTAAGAATTGTATTTCTGCTACTGCGATTTGAAATCCAGATTCAACTGAAGGCTGTAGAGTTAAAGTTTAAATCCCTGAATTGAGAAGGTTAATTTATTAGTGCATGAGTATGTTAAGTCACTTCCCGTGAATTTCTAGTGTAATCTCCTTCAGGCTATAATTCTGCATATTTTTGCATATCTCACTAATGGCTCAGAGGCCTTTCCATTAAGAATGCAGTAAAGGTTTTGCATTGGTAATACAGAAATAAATAAAAAAAAACAACCCAGGTTGCTATATATTTTCCATTTGGTATGTATTTATATGTCAATATCGATATATCTATAAATCAGAAAATGAATGTTTTTCACATTTGCATTTTCGCCTAATATTTTGGACCACTCAACCTAGCACAAAGTAAGGAATAGCTGCATTTCTGTTCCAGTTTGTAGACTTCTTTGCTTATTACACATTCAAGCTTGATATAATAGCTGTAAATCTTGTTTAATTATTGAAGTGTTAAATGTTTAATTATTGATGTGTTAAAAACTTCCTGATGTATTTTTTTGGAAGAAATTGGGCAGATCCTGGTAATCCACATTGGGAGTGTACTTAAGGTGATCTAAAGGCACTCCCGCTCATTTCCACCACTATCTTCATGTGGCCTCATCCAACTGAATGTTAAGGTTTTTCTTTTGCTTTTTCTTTTTCTTGTTTAATTACTAGCTGGATCTGTTCCTTGATCTGGTTCACTGCATCGCAAGGTGTTTGCCGCACTTCAGGAAGGGGATGCGCAGCTGGAAGGGAAGCAAAATGGCAGACTGCCCCTATAGCTTATAGCCAACACTTATATTGACTTAAAATAATTAGCAACCTATACCTTTACAAAAATAGATCAAGAGTGTTTAGTCTAAATGATCTGTAAAATGGCAAACTCTTCAAATAACAAAATTACTTCTCTTTTCCTTGGTTACTGTATAGGACAAACTTTGATTTTCTGAGAGCTTGTTTTGTGCTTGGTTTTTTTAGGGGTGGAAAAAAATAGTTTAGTATACTTGAGGGAATTGTTTCAAAAGAATATTTTAATTTTCATCTATCTTTTTCTTTTAACTCCTGCAGGCTGCGTTTACCAGTATAAGGAGGGTATATAACACATTACACAGAATCACAGAATCACAGAATGTTAGGGATTGGAAGGGACCTCGAAAGATCATCTAGTCCAATCCCCCTGCCAGAGCAGGAACACCTAGATCAGATCGCACAGGAATGCATCCAGGCGGGCTTTGAATGTCTCCAGAGAAGGAGACTCCACCACCTCTCTGGGCAGCCTGTTCCAGTGCTCGGTCACCCTCACTGTAAAGAAGTTTTTTCTCATATTCAAGTGGAAATCTGTTTCTCATTCTTTGATTTGATTGCTTTTAGAATACTGCAGAACAACTAAGTTGTTCTTTCTTGCACTGAGAAAATATAAACTAATTCTTTTTATAGGGATTTTAGTGACTTAAATCAGCATTTTCCTAGGAATTTATATAAGACGTTTTCACGTCTTTAAACATTATATTAAAAATTGAGGCAAATGAGAAAGCTGACCTGGACAAAGCAATATTTCTGTACATTTTGAAGTGTGTTCTATGAGTTCAGTGTTTGTGAGAAATCTAAATTGACATCCCTCAGTCCAGACTTCCTCTGAATAGAGTTGCTGTAGGGTGGGCAGGGCGAGCTTCCTCACCCTGTACTGTTAGCATGCCTCAGTGATACCTTGAAGATACTCACGCTCAGAGTAAAATGGTACATTGTTCTTTATGGCTGAGCTGAGACCGAGGTTTTCATCCAGCGCCTAACACGGGATTCTCTGAGGGGAAACACTGGCATTGTGTGAGCTCAGCTCAAGCTGCTAAATTCCTCTGAAACCACAGTGTTGCTCTTTTAAGCTTTTTAAAAGTCAGATTGTCTTCCAGGCCCTTGAGTTTTGGTTACAGCTAACTGAAGATTCAGACAAGGATTTAATCTGTGCTATTAAGCTTTTCTCTTTGCAGGTGGCAGAGACATAATGTTGACATGTATAATAAAGTCAAAAGAAGGGAGGACTGTGCAGTAACTATATCTTAACATTTTACAGATATTGCAAAGAAAACTCAAAGAGGGAGGTTTAGATTTGAACACTTGTGGGATGGAATATTTAATTAAAGCCAAAGATTTGCTTCATTCCAAGCGTGGTTTGTTAGGACACTGAGTTACTGATTATGATTAAAAAAACCCAACCAAACAAAACAAAAAAAAAGACAAAAAACAAAAGAAGAAAGAACTGAAAAGCTGCTATAACTTCTACTCACTTGACTTTTAATTTTCAGTCATTTAGGGTTAATTTTTTACTTTCAGAGACACATTGCAATATGTTTTTTCTTTTGCTTACGTTTCGTGTTTGCCTTTATAATGAATCGCTGTGCAGAGTTATGGCATGAATGGTCATGAAGAGTCTGTTGCATTATTCTACTTTAATAGGCTTAATTAATTGGTTATGATGACTATATAAGAAATTAGTTTGCATCTCACTGAAATCACTAAGAACAGCTTTAGTTTTTGTCAGATGGAAGTATTATCATTTGGGGGTTTTCTTTGCCCTCTCCTTATCTTTTCCTCCTCCAGCACCACCAATGAAGATATACTGAAGTATATCTTCACTCCTGGTGCATTTTGACTGAGGGGAGAGATACACACATTAACTAGCATGGACATTGAGACAAGGCCTTTTCTACCTGACCAATACAAACTGATATAAGCAGAGAGATAATCCTGTGAACAGTACCCCATGCAAATGGATTATTGTTTTTTCAATAGAATTATATAGATCTGAAATTATAAAGATCTCCATGGGTTGTATAGCTCTGCAAGGAATAAAATTCCTTATTTGGCATGTTTTAGTTTGGATTAAAAGAATCACTGATCACTGTCTGTATGGTAAAAGTTGTTCATTCATTGTATCTGAGCACAAATAGAATAATTCTTGAAAATTACACAAAATAATTTTTATGAGCCATATTTTACCACAGCAGAGTTGAATATTTATATCGATATGCTTAGGGATACCTATTGCAAAAGATACTATTTGATAAGTTAGACAGATGTATTTGATAGGAAGAATGTGTTTCATGGATTAAATATGTGCTCAGAAAATAGGAAACTGCTACTTTTTGTATCTCATAAAAATGGTAATGCAACAATTAGCAGGGTCATATTATAAAGCACAGGCTTTACTCTAGCTTAATGGATCTAGGGATGTGCATTCATCAGCAAGGATGGATTTAGCATAAAATGACATGTAAATGAATTGATGACTGATCATAAATTAATTTTAGTGCTGAAGAAGTAATAGAGATACAGCAAGATGCCACTTTATCATAGTATTTTACTGCTCAGCAATATTTGAGCAACTACTTAGTGTTCTGTGTGCATTTCTTTTCTAACAGCTTGAATAAATTTGAGAATTTTTTTTGCCTTTCAGCAGTATGGAAACCAAAAAATCTAGAAAGATTGAAAATGCAAACACAAATAAATTTCGCTAAGTGACATAAATTCATTTTTCATTAAATGTTTATGAAAGGCATTAATTATGTTTGGACCTGTGAAGTGCCAAATATGTGTGTATTATTTTTATCTCCTTTTGTTTAGTGTTTGCTGCCCCAAAATAAAAATTTTGAAACTTAAGGGTTTATTTCAAGTGTATACAATTTGAATATTGGGCTTTTATGGCAAAGTAGAATGCAAAATATAAGACCAGGTCTAATTTTTTAATTGTGATATTTATATTCTGCATTCAGCCCCTTCTATTAGTCTTTCTTATTTGAATGGTATAATGACTACGGCCTCTTTTATTCCATCACTTCCACCAAAATCAATGCACATTCTTTCTTTGTAATCATGACAGTACTCAAGTATATCAAAAAGAGGATAGTGCCTTTCTGTTGTACAAAGGCTAAAGGAGTTCTCTAACTGATATCAGATGAAGTAATGTTAGTCCCCAAGGATTTAATCCGTACTCCACAAACCTAAGTAGTCTGACTCTGGTCTTTCAAAAAACTGCAGAGGAGCAGGGCTTGCATGTACTTAATGGTCTTGTGAAGGAACCAGGGACATCATTTGTTAACATTAAGCATGCCAGTAGAGTTTGGCACATACAGAAAAGTATCTAATGGAATTTTCAGAAGTGTTAGGTTTGTTGTGGGTAGCTTTTCCTTCACAAGTGCATTAAGGATTTTTTTTTTTTGTAAAGTAAAGCAAGAGTTCAATTTGCAAAGAAAAATAGTATTTTTATTGCCTGCAAAATACCACTAAAAGCAGTAGCATGCAGTCTGCAAGAAGCTAGCACCTCTATTCCCCTCATTTTTCCCTGAGAGCAAAGAAGCTTTCTCTTTGCATTAGCACCAAAAGATATTTTATGGAGCAAGAAAACAGAGTTCAACTTTTCACAGGGTTTACTTTGTTCTGCATAAAGCATTTACTGCTGCTGTCAGCAAGAGTAAAATTTACAGTTGCCAGAAAGTGTAAAAACTCAGATGTGCTCTTGGAAAACACATAGTGAGCTGCATGTAAAGGAGACGCTAAAAGCCTGTTTCATTCCATTTCAAAATGCACAGTTGATCTGAAAGGGACGTCAGCATCTCTTATTCTGCCTTTATTCAGAGAGAAACAAATGTGGTAAACGAAGGAAAATAAAGAGGCCAGTGCATGCCTTTAAACGAGCAGTCACCATGTGTGCTATCTTAGTGCAGCTGCGTGGTGGCCCAGGGTGCCCGGTCTGAGCTTCAGCACTCCTGTGCCTTCTGGGCAATGTCCACACCTCTGGAGGGCAAACTAAACCTTGGTTTTACTGCTGAAAGTTTTGGTGGGGAAAAAGTTCTTTATGCAGGGACATTGCATAGCTCAGGAACTCGTAGAAATAATATAGAGGTTTCACCATTAGCTACCTGGTCACATACAGCTGTGCATGCTGTGTATGTCTCATGATAGCTTGCTGACTTTAGCAGTTATGAAGTATTTTGCCATTGCTTCCAGCAACCAGGCTATCACAGAATCAGAATGGTTTGAGTCAGAAGGGACCTTTAAAGATCATATAGTCCAACCCCCCTGCCATGGGCAGAAACATCTCCTTCTAGATCAGGTTGCTCAGAGCCCCATTCAACCTCACTTGAACGCTTTAAATGATGGGGCATCCACAGCTTCTCTGGGCGACCTGTTCCAGTGTCTCACCACCCTCATCATACTTTATTTTCTTTATATTCAGTTTAAATCTACTCTTTTTCAATTTAAAGCTGTTGCCCCTTGTCCTGTCACTACAGACCTTGGTAAATGTCTTTCTCCCTCTCTCTTACAAGCTCCCTTTATTTATTGAAAGGCTGCAATAAGGTGTCCCCACAGCCTTCTCTTCTCCAGGCTGAGTGACTCCATTTCTCTCAGCCTTTCTTCACAGGAGAGATGTTCCAGTCCAGTGATCATTTTTATGGCCCTCCTCTGGACCTGTTCCATCAGATTCATGTCTGTCTTGTGCTGGGGACCTCAGAACTGGGTGCAGTACTCCAGATGGGGGCTACTGTTTGCTTAGCTGTCACCTCTGTTGATGTCCTCACCCAGTAAAGCTCACATCCCTGCAAGAACTGAGCTATACTGCCAGCCTGACAGGCGATCCCTCCTCATACAGCTGCTGGAGGTGAGGGGAAGGGGAAGCCATCCATAGACAGAGTGCACTGTTTCCTAGCCTTGTCAATGTGTGCTTTCCATGGGAATGCAGAGGAATTCAGAAATAGGGCTTTCCTATAGGGTTAGCCTGAAAAATTGGCTGACAACAGCACTCCACTGATAACTGAAGTTTAGCTGTTGCTAAAAAAACCCGGCATGTCTGTGAGTGTGTTGAATGATAGGTATATGCACACACATTGGAGAGAACTTTATGGACTTTTGCAGTTTTTTTATGTATTTAATACTTAAAACCTGGATTATGTTTTTGGACTGGAGAAAAGTCCAGTCCTTCAAAGAGCAGATGAAAAGCAGCAACTGTTCCTAGACATATCCTGAAAGCACCCCACCCAAATTATGTGTGTTTTATGTGGTTTAACGGATGAGTGACAGGTTAGCAAATGAACAGAACAATGTGAGCAAATGGAAATTCAAACTCAAGTTCCTTTAAAACATCCATAGTCTTGTGCATATGGTAGTGAAAACCGTACATATTCTGTTCAGTATGTTTTTATAGGTGTCTGTGTAGAAAATAGAATGTGTCATACAAACCTTCAGGCCCTGAAGCTCACAAGATTTTCAGCACCTGAGAATTGTCCTTTGATATCTGTAGGTCTAGTCATATTTTTATGTTTCAGCTTATGCTTACATATTTTGCAGAATATGTCAATAAGCAATTGTTTGAAAATATCCTCAGCTATAGAATTTTATTTGCTTACATCTTCATGAAGTGTTTTATCTCTAGTATCTCTTTTTATACATCATCAATAACTGTTGCTAAGCCTTTTTGCTCTCCATTCTCTATGATCTCATACCACACTTTGATTGCTAGTTCAGAAACTGTCTTCTCAGAGGAAATTCAGTTTTAGCCTTCCCTTGCTGTTATCTAGGCTTCCTTACATCTGTGCATCAGGTTGAGTCTGTTTGGAAAATAACAATTTTATGTGTGCTCTTGGCAAGCAGAATCAAACTGTCACTCTCTGTTGTGCTTAACACACTTTCTGCCTGTCAGACCTCCACAGACCTCTGCAGTTTCTTTTCTTCCATCTTATGAGTGCATGGACTTTTGTTATTATAGCTTGCCACTTTGCTGACATTAAAAGGTTTGGTCAGTGCAGCATCACAAAATAATCCATTGTTCCTGGGCTTTGCGGTACAGTGTGCTACTGACTAAATTCCAGTATTCGTTTGTTGTTCTCATGACTTATTTTTGCAGAATATTTTTAATAATTTGACCCCACTGTTAGTTAATTAGCCTATCAATTTGATACTAATAAGCAGGTCATTATTGATTTACATGTTAATAGGTTTGAACACATACTTTCTTCAACATAGATTTAAAAAAGGCTTTGAAGAACATGACTTAACGCTGATACACATCTTATGTCCACTTACATAAGTGATCCACTTATCACCTGTGATAACCGAATAGTAAAGTCAGGGCCATAATCTATCTCTCCACATTTGTCTTCATATCTTTGAAAACCAGTTCTGTGCAGATTCTGGTTGGTTCACTGACTTTTGTTTCAGCATATGCATGCCACTGTTTTTAAAAAGCAGATTTCAGGTATTTTTGAGATAGGTGCCTGTTGTATCTCAGAACAGTATGCTGTTTCTACACAGCACCACACATTGCCATGCAGCACCTCAGGTCCCAAAAGCAGTCTGGTAGCTCTGCATCTCAGCTGGACATGGTAGCTAACTAGCATGGCTGCCCTGTTCCTAGAGCAAAGCTAGGGACTTGATGCTAGGCAAGTTTCCTTTGCCTCCTGCTCCACTGCACAGTGTAGAATTACCCTGTGACATGTACCTGTGATTTTCAGAAGTACAGAACACCATCAACTCCATCTGAAGACACAAAAGAAACAGAATTTCAGTACTTTGAAAAAAAATCTGATCTGAGTGACAGCTTTTGAAAATATATTGTGCTGCCATGTTGGGTAACTGATTGATGCTTCATGCATTGGAAAAAATAGAAAAAAATATAAATGAAGATCAAATAAGATGAATCCTTCCTTCATTATTTTGCTCTTTACATTTTAGTTATGCCAAGATTTCTATATTTCCTTCATGTTCTTTTTCTGGTATCTGGTTTTCTGACTGCATTTTTTGTGATGTTATTATCACTTTCCTCTCCTGCAGTGGTAGTAATCCATAGCTAGAAGGTACCACATGGCTAACATTGGTTTAGTGACTGACTCAGTATTAAAATCTGAGTATATATTTGCTCTGCTCTTGAATGCAACTATTTCTAACTTTTTAATCTACTAGAATGAACTACTTTAGGTCAGCTTTCTTCAGGCCATTAAGATTGCTCATCCAATTTAATGTTTTGATAGAGAAAATGACATAATGCCAGTTTTGTTCAGGATAGTTCTTGAAGCCCATGTCTGATTTCAGACGTATCTACCAAGACTTAAATTTGTGCTGTCCTAAATTAATATTTGTTTTGCAAAGACTAAATTAGGTACTGATTTATAATAAGTCAAGTAAAAAAGAAATCACATTCGTTTCAATACCAGGGAAAATATATTAACTTTCAAAATAATTTACTATGGAGCCTTCATATTTTTAGAGAGTATGTATCATTTTGTTTGCAGGATCAAAGTAACATGTAGTAAGCTATGAATGAGATCCCATTCAGCTGTCAGAAAAACTCTGGGTTTCCTGTTGTGAAAGGACATATTAAGTGTGTCTTTAAGCTTTAGATAAATACTGCTCTTTTGTACCAAGCTCTGTCAAATGAATTTTGGGTTTCCTGTTGAGAAAAAACATATTATCAAAAAATATCAAATGCGCACAACTCACTAGACCCCTACATTTGTTTTTAGGTTCAATGGTAAATGGATGGGGTTCTGCGTCTGATGAGGACCGTAACTTTTCTAGTCATAGATCTAGTGTAGGTAGCTCCTCAGATGACTCGATCTTTACCAGCGGCAGTTTTGCACAAGCACTGGTTGCAGCAGCAGATAAAGCTGGTTTTAGGCTGGATGGAACCAGCCTGACAAGAACAGGTTTGTAGACTCAAAGTTGATGCTTTCTGCATGAAGGGTGTCTCTGCCTATTCTTCTCTTCCTTTCAGTGAACCTGTGTCTCACACTTGTCTAACGTGCATGGAATAAGGTGGATGGAGATATTTTATCAGTATATTGTAAATGAAACTTTGCATTGTTTCATTTTTAGTGATTTGAAGTAGTGAATAACACAAGCTTTTAATCTGTGCCTTCAGTCTGCTGCAGTTTCCTTCTGTGCTGACTCTGCTATAGATTTACTGACATATGCTCCATGTAATATTTCAGTGAAGAGATCACTAATTCTGCCATTCAGTCTTTGATGACTTAATTCTTGCAAGATCTCCTCACAATCATTCACATTTCCAGTGATGAACATCATGTTTAAACTGTTATCTCTATCCCTGCTCTTCTGTTGCATCTCTTCTTGCAAAAGTGTATTTTTCTGTGAAGTTTTTCTAAGCATGGGGTGAATTGGTGTGCTTTTGTTGTTAACAATACGAACTGTTTAAAAGCCTTATTAATAGCTGATTTAAAAAATACTTACTTCAGTAAGCTAACATATTTTNAAACATGAACTCAGGTCATATTTTTCCTATACTCTCTCAGCCAATTCCAGCCCAGAGGTCCCATAATGTTCCTATTATTTAAAATTTTTTAAAATGCTTTAAAATTTTTTAATTTTTTTTTACTATTAGTCTGATATAAATTCTAGTCTTCAGAAAAATATCTGCATTTATCAGAAATGTCTCCCCATGTTAGGGCTGAAAACTGCAGGCTTTTTGCACAGAATAACTTCATGGCAAACACTGCCTTTCAGGAACAATAGAAGTGAACAAAAGAATCAATGGCAAAGTCCTACGTAGCCAACAAATACAGAGTGAGAAGATACAGCTTTTCCCAGGTCACTGGGACTTTTGCCATTGACTTTGGACAGACATAATCATCCTTAAAAGATAGTCATTTCACAGTTAAAAGTAGTTAAAACCCTTACTTGCTTGTTACACTAGTGGAAAATTCACAGAGTAATCTGTCTCATCATCAAATTATGAGAAATATGAAAAAAACAAAGCAAAACAACACAAAAACTGATGTAGACCTTTGCTCATCTACTATGGGCACATTTGGCCAAACTATAATTTAGAATATAATGTTTTACTTGAAGTGTCCAAAACAGTCTTGAATGAAAGGAGCAAATCCTTCCCAACCAGTTTTTTTGGGGGGTTGTTCTTGGCCTCAGTAAAAGCTAGTACAAAGATTCACCCAAAGTCAATGTCACTTGTATCAGGCCATTAAGAAGTAGTTTCCACCACAAGCACACACATAACAAAAGTAAATGGACACACAAACACATACACTTCTAAATAAATATAATTTCTCATTGTAGCTATATAAATGGAAAGTACAGGGAAAGAATGAGAGATCTCTTGTTAGTTATTTTTTCCTAGCTTAATTAGATCACAAATGCACTTAAACTGAGTACTTCTGTGTAATTCCTCGGACAGACTATTAGAGTTTAGGGTACAGCAAAGTATCCAGTGGTTGTGGTAGAGACTTTATGAATATTACCTTCTTGCTCCCTTAATGATCCAGCAGGCAAAACAGAAACAAAATAAAACCCACATGTAAACAAGCCACCCTCCCATCTTTTCTTCACAAAAACGTGAGCAAATGGAAATAACTCCCCAATGCTTACTGACATTTCATTATGATACCTCCCAGGTTGGCGTGGATCAATCAGATGTGCCTATTATGGACCTGCTGTACCACAGCAAATGCTGCGTCATGCAAAATGGTGTCTTGTAGTAGGGAAGCAGCAGCATTATTTCTGTTCATGGCTCTGTATGGAGTCCGAAGGTCCTGACTCTTTACTCCTTTGCAGTCTGGACAGTTATTTTCACCCCAGCACAACAGCTGTGAAATATTCTCACTGGTATGAAAGGAGAAGCCCAACTTGATAGCCTCGCATGGGTGTGTTTGATTTCCAAGCATAAGAGCCACTGGTAAATCCAGACGCAAAGTGTCTTTCTTGGCAGACACTTGGATTCCAGTTTCCAGAAGCCGTTGTGTGATTTGTCACGCAGTTCAGACTGTTTTCCTTTTTAATATTCCTGGGAAATTAAATCAAGAATTAGTGGATTCATCCTTGTCTCCACTTACAAACCGTAAATCTACTGCAAAGAGTCTGACACTGCTCAACAGTTCTTAATGGAAGGGCTGCATACAAATGCAAGTTGCTGTAATCAGTTACTAGGTGCACTGAAAAATGTGTTTTGGGATCCTACACATCATTTGTGTTTGCCCTATGTCTGATTTAGGTCAGTGCTATTAATTTTCCCTCATTTTTGTGGAGGGATCAAAGAGAGAGTGTTTGGTGTTTAACTTTTTTCCAAACAGCATTCTGAATGAATAATCACATTTCTCTAGTCAAGAGAATAAGTGTGAAGAATCTGCATCCTGCACTCACTAGTTGCACTTGAGTATTGAGAATTTATTTTTGCAAAACATCTGTGCAATGTGCTGTGAGCTTGGATGCAATTTTAGTCTCATATATGAATTTCTTTGCATTAGTGGTCTTTTTAAAATTTTTTAAATGAAATTTTATAATTTTCTCTCTGTTCATCTGCTGTTTTATCCTTATCTAAGAAACAAGGGCTTGATCACTTGCCTTTGTCTGGCTGCAGCTGTGCCAGCTATAGAGGTTAATGTTTCCAGTCTTCCCCTAAATGCTTATTACTGCTTTCTCCCATCTCCAAAATTAGCTGCTTGGGTGGGTGTTCTGTTTCCGTTTCAATTAAAATGAGCCAGGTTAGCAAAGGCATTTTTTTCATACTGTTTAAGTTCAATAGGGCTTATTTTAGTAGAGGAGGGTTAGAGAATGTCCGCATAAGGGGTTCAAATGTGGTAACCTCTGATAGCTGGAAGGGACATGCAGCTGGGAGACAAGCCTGCCTAAGAGCAGTGTCCTCCTCAGGGTGCACATCATTCAGAAGGTAGAAGATCAAGCCTGAGACAGTCAAGAAATCTCTGAAGTCAAATGCAGAGATGTTATTCTAACATGTATGTGTTAATGCGAAACAGCATGTTAGAGAGGTTATGGCTGCTTTTTTCTCTTTGCCCTCTTTTTGCACTGAGAATATTTCAGATAGTGTAGTGGGTAGCATATTACTCCTAATTAGGCTTATCTAGATCAGATCATATGTGACTGCATGTTGGAAATAAGTGCATCTGTTGAAAGCTTTTACTAGAAAACGTAACTCCAAGCAGGGTAGACCCTGGTCTAAATTAACCAAAAGATAAAAAAGCTCCTTACTAGCTTAGGGTCAGTTGACCAGAAAAATAACAAGCAACCATTTTGCCCCTTTCCATCAACTCTTACACCATTTGGGCCTACCGTAGCACTGAAAGAGTGGAAGTTCTGATTAGCTTATACATTGTCCACTGCAGGTAGGGTTAAAACAAGTAAGAATTTTAAGTACCAGTTCTAATGGAATTAAAATGTTAACATCCCCTAGATACTTGGCAAGAATGACAGAGGAAAAAAAAAGTAAAATATGGTAATCTTTGGTTTTTATCAGTTATTATTAAACAATAAGCCTAGTTAAGTTAACTGAATAAAAACATCAAAATAAGAGGGAGTTAATGTAGTAAATGAACTGTGCTCCTATGGTTCCTGCCATGGAACCTGCCATTAATGATCTATTCCATAAAACAGCATAATTTTTTTTCTTTTAAGAGAAATCACATAGCTTGATTGATCTATCTATCTATCTATATATATATAAAAATTTGAGGAATACATTCAGTCAGAATATGTTGGTTTTTAACATGTAAAAATACTGAAAATGAAGAGGAAAATTTTAGCATTTAAATAGACCCCCCATTTTTCTTTCTTGAGAAGAGAGCCCTTAGGTATACAAACCTATACTGCTACATAGCTTGCAAAGTCAGTTATTTTTACCTCACTGGAGTTAATCCAGATATACAGTGCATATGGGGGTCCCTAAAATGAGATTCTGGCTCAGCAAACATGGAGGTGGAAGGCAGAAGCAGATATATTTGATATGATTGCAGAACAGTTTTCCTTCCCTGCTCAAGGCTGAGGAGTTGTTATGACACATCTGTTCAGCAAACAGAGCAGGTAGGAGTTGTATGGCATACAGTAGTTTTATCACAACAGATTGAATGATTTTAATTATAAAAGTTAAAGATAAAAGAGTGCCAAGTTTCTCACTTCCCTTGTTGTGGTATTTCTTAAAGCAGTTGTCATCAATGAGTACCTCGAGGGGACACTTGCTTGCCTCTGAGAATTAGACCAGATTTAATGTTTCGGAAAGTACATTAATAGAACAGCCCATTTCAAGGCAGTAACATTTTTTCATCTGGTTTCTCTTTTTTTTTTAGGCAAAGCATATCCTTCCTCTCAGAGACCTCGGCCAAGCAGTCCTTTTTCTACAGACAGCAACACCAGTGCAGCTGTCAATCAAAGTCAGAGGCCAAGGTCTACTAAAAAACACAAGGGAGGACGGTTGGACCAACCCCCCTTGCCTCATCGTAGGGAGGGAATAACAGATGGTAAGTGTTGTGGCGAAGTCCCTGATGATAACCTGCAACAAGCAAGGGTGCAGAATGGGAGAGCACAGAGCAATCTTTTAAGGAATATATGTGATGGTGAATTATTTGTTTAGTGAATTGGGGTCCCCAGGTTGCCACATGCACAACATTGAAACACTAGCAGTGTGGAGCTTGCTTAAATCAGTCTTCAAGGAGCCTTTCTTCACTTCAGCTCTGAACATGTTAGCATCTCCCAGGTTTTCTCAGATCTCAATATAAATCTTACCCAAAAATAACTGCATTGTGCATGTGTTGACATTAAAAAATGGCCTGTGGGTAATTTTTCATTAAAGTAGCCACCACCAGCTGTAGCAGTATGTCATGAATTCCTAAGAAGATGCATAGAGTGAGTCCCACAATGTTCTGTTTGGTTTGTGCTGGTTTTGACAGCCACCTAACAGCTACAGCAATATGTGTCACAATTTTCTCATGATTCTGCCTCATTTCTTGTCCATGCTGCTTCATTCCTGAGATCCACTGACCTCAGTAACTTTGTTTCCCTCTTTGACATCTCTGGTTCTCCCTGACCATCACTTACCATCTGGAAATTTCAGGCATGTCTGTTCTACTCTTCTAATTACTAAGATCAGCTCAGTCTTCCATTATCTTTGTCTATCCCCTCTTGAAGTTGGCAAAAGACGCAATTGCTGCTTGTTACTCCTTGAGGAGAACTGGAAAGGAAGGCGGCTGGCTGACTACATTACCCTCATTTCTTCTGATCTTCAGCCTGGCCACTGTAGGTGTTGAAATTCTCAGAGGGGAGAAGCAGACAAATGGAAAAATGGGAACCACTAAGGATAACTGTAGTGCAGTACAGATGGGGATGTGATCACTTTTCTTGTGCTGCCCCCTCTTTCAGTGTTCAAACTAGGGTAATTCTGAGAGCTAGGCTGCCCTACCTATCTTAGTGGCTCTCGTAACACTATCGTCTGGACCACTGGAGTGCGTGTGATGCCAGTGAGTCTGTCTCCTAATCTTAAGTACACCTTGACAAATTGTCCATTGTATGGGAATGGTGTAAAAATAAAAAAAAACTTTAAAAAATACTTTAGATTTTAGTAAAAACATCCTCCTTATTCTAGTAAAAATTACTTGAGAATCCCTTCATTATCTTATTTGGACAGGTAACATAATAGATTTGATAGAGAGTATGTTTAGTTTGGTTTATTTATGATGTCCTACTTATTACTCTAGGTACATGTATAAAATACTGTAACAGTTTACAAGCTGGACCATGGCCACTGAAAACACCAAAGCTCTCCTGTCAGTCATGTTACCAGCTGTACAGATACAATTTTGTGGTATGCTCTGACAGATTCCTTCTTTGTCAGACCACAAAGGTGGAGAGTAGATTCAAGAATTGAAAGTCTTCACCAAAAGGCTTATTATTATGTCTCATGCTTTATGTCTTACTCTCACTATCATATTATTTGAGGAAACAGCTTAAAATAGCTTAGACTCCACTCATATGAATATGAATTGGTTTAAATATTAATGTCCTCCACTTCTGGATATATTCCAGAGGCCTCCCTGCTACACAGATCCATTAAATAGATGTGTCTAAGAGAATAGTAAACCAAAATTGTGGGTTTCACTTGTGGTGCTGCCAGTACTATTTCTGTGAATATGTCAAGTTAACCCTTCCACGTGGCATATCCTGTCACCCTGACCTATGAGCCTTTTGAGCAACAGACTCTGTATACATGTGATTTTGTACTACACTCAGTATGGTGGGACCTTAATCCTTCTGCTTTTGAGTATTATTGCTATAGAAATGTCTAACAGTAATGTAGGTACCAGAAAATTAATGGGAATCCAGATCAGGTCATGAGACAGATGGAAGCGTGATGACCCCCAAGAGAATAGCTCCATCATAAAATCTGATATTGTTTTAAATGATTGAAAGAAATCAGATTTTAAGATTAAAAACAAGTAGGCATCCCTTATTTGCTTTTATTTATTCTTTATAAAATACTAATCTTATTGGAGTTTCTTTCATATATTTGAGCCAGAATACCAATGATATACCATTTCCCTCAACAGTCCACCTCTTGGACACAGGCAGTAGCCATAACCACTTTTGGACACTGTTAGCTTAACATTTGTCTATTATAAACCTAGGTAAAGTGCTTACTATATGTTCCAAAATTTTATAATGTCCTGGAGTAATAGAGGAGCCTTTCCCATCCTGTCTTACTACAGGAACTTCAACTCTTATGGAATACGAGTCGTTAAAGTGTAAAGGCAGGTCTGAGTCATAGCTAAATTTGCAAAAGAACATTTGTCAGTTAAGGAAGCTAAAGATTGCAGCTGCCTTCTGTGTGTATGTAAACAAACTGAGTTTAGGAACCTCTCTTATACAGAAATTAAAAAAGGTTACTGGATGCTTTGTGTGAAATATTTCAGTGAACTTTAAAAGAGAGACAATACCACTATGCTTAAGCTGTGGTTAGAAAAAGCAAGTAGGAGAACCTGGGATAGATCCAGTAATTCTGGGCCCTAATCCAGGCCGGACTGTTCAGCCCTGGGCTGTCCTGATTTCAGTGGGAAGCATCACTGTACTTTTTTTCCTGATTTTGAGGTGTCTCCAATCTGTTCCCTTACAACTGCTCCCTCTTGGGTTTGTCATATGACATCATGGTTTGCCAGTCATCTTCAAATTCCCACGCTGGATGGGTCCTAGCATCCTGTCTTTAGGTCTCATCACATACTAGATATCTGTCATTTTAAATTTTCATTGACCAAGTAAACTCCAGCCATGTCCTTTCTCTGCCCTTTCCCATACACTTCCTGAGCGCTTCCCCCTTGTTAACTATAACCATCTGGGGCAGTGAAAAAGTCCTAAGAAACTGTAATATTTAACACATAGCACACAGATCCCAGACTATGTAAGCATATGTGGATACAACTTCATGCTTACTTTTGACAGCAATCCAAGCAAATCCCCTAAAAACTTACTTCTTCATTTTCTTTGGTCACAGGTCGGAATCCTCTAGAGACTGAGTCTAGATTGAATTTTCAAATTTTATCTTCCTGTACAACTTGGTTTTTAAATTCCCCATTCTAAAAGACTATGGAGACAACAGCAAATCCATAGAGGAAAAGCACCTTGTGAATCCCTCAAATGATTAAAAATCTTCTGTCTGAGCTCACAGTCCACCATAGAAAACAAATAGGATGTTTTTAGTTCTAGTGCTCAAGGAATAATTTGTTTTATTGAAAACAATGTATTAATTAATTGATTGCAAAACAGTGAACTCTGTCATATAGGTGGGGGTATGGTAACTGTATGATTGAAGTCAAAAGCTCTCTCTTCCTTAGCTGAGCATGATGTTTAAAAAAACTAAAGAGGAGGCAGAAGGGAAATATGTTTAGGAGTTAAAAAGGAAAACTGGAACACAAGTTTTCTATTAGCCTTGCTACTGAATTGCTATTGTGTATTAAAAATCAATTTTTCCTGAAGGAGATCACTATAAAGAAGATGCTTACCTTGATGCTAGAAAGTGGTTCAGAAGCTTATTAAACACCACAGTAATTATCACTCCTAGGGAGACAAATCACTGGCACAGGTAGAAAGGGATGTCCTTTTTCCAGTTAATAATGAGGGGCTGTGCCAAAGCTTGACTGGTGCCCAAATCATTTGGCCTTCTAGAGGAGGACTGGAGTCATCCCAAGCCAAACATCCATCTGCCCCTCGTCAGGCACTCTGACGTCCTACAGGTTTTCTACCATAGTCCCTCTGTTACTAAATCAATAAGACCATCACCTCTCCATCAATGCACTTATAAATTGCCTTATGGGATTGATAATCCTGCCATTAGAGGCTGCAAGTAGTAGTCTGGATGACATCCCACTAGCCTAGTAAGTTACTAGCTCAATGTGGGTGTTTTGCTTGGCACCTGGAACATAAATGTCACTTAGATGGAAGCACAGTGACAATCAATGATGCCACTCTGAGCATCTTCATCGAAAGTCCTGCTGAAGTCCCTAAATTTCTAGATTCAAAACTTCTCTGAAGTGTTTGAAGTGATGGAATGAGTTGGCTTGCCTCTATGTGCTAATAAGTCTGCCTGCTGGGGACTGAGGCTACCAACTCTGATCTCTGTTACCCCTTTACTAGCAGCTGAAATGCCTACCACTAACCACCATGTATGTGCATACTCATAAGTGTGTGTGGAGACAGTGCATGGACATGTTTGGCCCACACTTCCATGGGAAGTGAGAGGAGAGGAAAGGAAAGGCAAGACTGTTCTGCGTGGCACTGGAGTAGGAAACTCGAGGCTCCAGATAAATGGGGTCTTTGCATATGCCCAGGCGAGATAACAAAGCATATTTAGTAATTTACCTAAGGCAGAAGATTTGCACTACAGAATTTAAGTTGTAGAGCAAATAAAAAGCCACATTTCCAAAGGAAGCGGCAATTAACCTGAATAACAAGATGAAAAAGCAAACGGTTTAGTTAGGTGATAGTTGGCTAGAATTAGTAACCACTCTTACAGATCTTCTCAGACACGTCTGACACAGTTCAGTAAGGCCGTAGTCAGGCTGGAGCTAGCTTGCGTTACTTCCATAGTACCTGTAGTTCTTCCAGAATTGCATGAAGCTTCATCAGAAGAGAAATTTTATTTTTCATTTCAACCCATACACAGGTCTAAAACACCCAAAGAACGTTATAAGCATGGTTTTTCATTTCATTTTTATGCATCAGGCAATCATTATGCCCATTTTGTGGATGAGTAAAAGCAAGAATCAGGTAAACAGTAAATCAGCAACATAAGTCTACGGTAATTCCAGGAGTTGCAGCTAGCTCTAAAACATGCAGTACAGTTTAAGTACAAACCTTTTTTCCTTCTCAGTGTCTAATTAATAACTATTAGACGGCAATTTCTGAGGAAGTGTACTGTATATTAAGAAGTTTACCAATGCAATATTTTTAAGGTTTTCTGTGTGTGTGTATGTGTGATCCTACTTAAAAATTTTGTTTAGATTGAACACTAAATATTTTATCTTGGAAAATTGCATTGTCAGATGTCATGTTATGACTGTTTATTGCATTCAATGCATCTCCATAAAGTGCTTATAAATCACAAATTCAGTAATCTCTATTTCAGATTGCATAAGCAGATGCCAGTGTTGTGGTTCTGTACATTAACTGGCTATGATCGTAATAAAATCAATTACAAAAAAATGACATTTTGGAAGCTAACGCTATAAAGCAATTTTAACATTGGCAAGCTCCCATACCCTCCCACTTCCACCTACAGTAACTCAAGTATAGTCATTGTCATGAAAGGTCACATCTATATTCATAACTAAAAATTTCTCAAATAAATTAGTGCTGAACACAAAGCATACACCAAGCTCACTGACAGATTATTATAAGGCTGTTCTAGCCAGAAGACAGATGTCTTAATCTGGGCTATATCACTTCAGCTTTTAACAAAGGTACAGAAGCAGTGTCAGATACAACTTTGTTCCCTTGTAGAGACAAATAGCCTGCATGTCCTCATTTATTGACATGAGACAATGTTGACCAGAATGACATATCAGGAACTTAGGAAGCATTTCTGCCCTATATGTGAGATATAAGTATCAACTCTAACAGCAAGGACAGGAAAAAAAGTCTGTGTAGCATTATATAAAGCTGGATTACAGACTTCAAGATAAATTCACTCCTCACCAGTTCATAAAATGAATTTCGGTTTCACTAAAGTTCTAAACATCAGATTTTCCTGCAGAGGATTACTCTTCCATGCCTTTTATTAAGCCAAGTTAAATTCCTTGACATATCTTCACAACACTGCAAGGTCCAAAAGACTAGAAGCAAGAGCAGCCCATATCTAGTATAAACTAACATAGGTTTAGTGCATTTGATGGGGTTGGACAGATTTATCTGGGCCATGCACTACTTAAAACTACAATTATTAATAAGTGTTCTACATATAAAATGAGTATCTGATATGGGAGAGTTTTCATTACAATACTGAAGGTGCTTCCCGTCTCTGATTTTTTTCTTTTAAGTCTAAGGAGTTTCTGGACTATTATAAGTCTATCATATAGTTTACACGAAAGTCTTACATTTAGAATTACAACTATCCAGATTCTACAATTGCCTTGGATCAAGAACTAATAAATAAAATTTACTTTTGCCTCTAAAAATGGGATTTAAAGCTTGACCTTAAATTCTACAAGCATTTTAGTGGTAAACTTGAATAGGACAAGAGTTGTTAGAGACCAGGCAAGTATCTTTCAGTATTCAGCAGAAATTGTCTTTTGATTGGTTATATTTGCAAGATTGCTAAACTTAAGAGAAGCCATCCTTTTGTCTGGTAAGACTATAGCTTTTGGCTGAACTTTCAACTAGTGCTTGAATAAAATGCTCACCCGTTGTTTGGTGGTTCCATTTAAACATTCATTTTTCACAGACGTGTTGATGCTTTTTCAATGACAGTAGGTTTTGTGAACAATTTTTCCACAAATTTTTGTGGAATTTTATTCATTTTGATAAAGTTGTATATTTAGATTTCGAGCTTAAACCTCAAGCTGAAAGTGAAGCCCAAAAATGGGGATGATGAAGCAAGGCCCAATATGATGGGGGGAAATTACTCTGGCAACTGGCACAGATCAGTTTTTCATAGCCTTTCCTAATTGCTTGCTGTTACTGCAAGAGCCAGATGGACTATACCCCACAGAAAACAAATCCCATGCTTAGAAATGTAAGTCAGGGCTCAGAGTCTATTGATTTTTATAGAAGTTGGAAAGAGCTAGAAGCACAGTAACCTGAGTAAAAAACTAGCAGAAGGTAAAAACACATTTCTGATTAACATTAAATTTCCTGCTTTGAAGTCAGTGAATGAAGTGATTCGTGCCATTTGCAAGGGACTTTTCTGCATCAAATATACCTTCTGTTTCAATTAAAATATTAGTTCATCTAAATCTTATTCACATTTTTTAGATCTTCCACCACCACCCGACCCGCCCCCTGGTCAGGGTTTAAGGCAGCAAATAGTCCCCGGCCAGCGTGGAGTCTCAGCAGAGAGGAAAGGAAGCTCTCTTGAGAGGCAGCATGCACCCAACGTAGATGAAACAAAGAGCTCCCTGGACCGGCAAGCTAGGACATCACTAGAGTGGCAGCGACAAACCCAGGAGTGGATAAGCTCTACAGACCGACAAGAGGATTTCAGGAAAGCCCAACACAAACAAGCCTTTGGATCAGGTGTGTGTGCGCTGCACCAGCCGAGGCAATGCAGACGGCTTCTTGACACTTTTCAGCTGAGGGTTTCTGTCTCTGGTGGGAGCCTAGGATCACCTCACACCCTTCTGTGCCAGTGCTGGTGAGGCTCCAGCCGCAAAATAAGAAAAGGCAAAGTGAAATGAGAACTTGTAATCCAAGCTCTTTCCCTCCTGCAACAATGAAATCTCATTAGCACCTAACTCGGTGCATTCTTTATAGTGTTTTGGCAATTAATAATGTTGTCAAGCACAGGGGTGGAAAAAAACAGGAGGAGGCAGGGTAGGAGGAACAGATTTTTATTGTATTTTCTGTTGCATGGATTTATTTATACATAGATATATAGGGCCATATTTTCTAGTTCTTTCAACCTGCTTCTAAATTGGCAGCAGTTGTTTTCGCATGTCTGCAAGAAGGCTGATCCTTCTGAGCTACTGATGTTCTTTCCAGCTGTGTTTATAACACTGTCTTCTCCTTATTCAAGAAGATGACAAAATAACATTCATCTCTTAGGGCTAGCAAGATGACAGCACAGGTTTTCACCTTTATACAGGACCTGCTCACTGCTGAGTGCTGCCTTTCTCTTCTAAATGGATTTCAAGTCTGTAAAAATGCGTGCAGGAGGCAATGCTGAGCTAGAGTTGTAGTTCTATGGTATTCACAGATTCCCTCTCTCCGCCTGACCTCAAGTAAAAGCTACTGTTTCAGGTCCCCTTACTAGCTTATTTTCTTTAACCCACTAATCACATTTTATCCCAGTGCTGAGTGATACAAGGAGATAATAAGATTAAAAAATATATATACTATACATGGAGCTTTTTGTAGGGCTACACTTTCTTCAAGTATGTATGTAGCTTGCACAGTGACACTGAAGGTAGTCATATTATCCACCTTTTTCTTGATTTTCTTCTACTGTTAATGCTCTTTGTTAATCTATCACATTAATAGCAATTATATTGTAAAAAAAATAGTAGCATGCAGGCAAACCTGTCCTGGGGACAGGATTTACTGTATGAAGTCCACCTAGGAAGTGATAAATGTAAATGTAAATATTTAAAATACAATCCATATTTCAAAAGATAACAATAGTAGTACTATTAAACCCCCCTAATCTTTCAGCTGCATAAACAAGTAAATGGTTGTTCATGTTGTGAAATGTTATTGTGAAGTCGCAGTTTAAAAATAATGTGTGAAATTCATGCTACTTGGTGAAATTGCAATTTTAACTGCAATGCACAAGATGTACAAACACATAGAAAGTAGCCCAAGTATACTTTGTACATCTCCTTCCTTTGTAAATTATTATTAAGGATGCTTCTCTGACCTGGTTAGCAAAAACTCCCCTCCTTTTCTCTGCTTCGTAAGTATACAAATAGAAGTTGTCAGTTATTCTGTGATACAGAGGGTATACAGTAGTAAAATTCCTATACTGCAGGATATGCATTTATCTGTCCTTAAATAAAAAAGAACTTGATCTTGATGCTTCCAGTGCCCTACCCAAGCATTGAATTTAAGGCTGGAGAGATTACAGGTAGCTTGTTCTTGTCAAATTCAGGATGACCAAAGCAGTTGTGTATGCTTTAGGATACTCTAGGAGATATTACAGTTTTTACTTTGGTGGGAGAAGTTCACAAAGTTTGTGTACAAGGTGGGCCAGAATTTCATATCTGTCTAGCTTCTCATCCCAGCTACTTGCACTATAGCTTTCTTGCTCTGTATTCTTTTCTCTGGTAGATTTAAAAAAGGTTACCTGTGCATGTGATGCTTGTTTATATTACACAATTCTGTGAATGTTAATAATGTTAGTTGTGCTTCTTCCCTTTTCCTTTAAAGATCTCTGGAAATCTGGTCTGTCTCAGTTTTTGATATATTTCCGAAAGGAGTTATTATTAGCTGTCAGCTTCCAGAAAAAAACTGTTTTGCAGTTCAGGGGGCTTCATTCAGACATTACCAAACTGTGAGCGAAATACTGAAAGCAAGACCTTTGGTTTGAAGTCAGATAAAATAAAAATACATGATACTGGGAACTGTGTTTCCACTGGTTGCTTTCAGTGTAAACAAGACCACTGAGTTCCTGCCAATGGCATCATTGTGGACCTACAGTTACAGCATATCAAATATGACGTTCTCAGCTACGCCTCTAAAGAAAGTAGTGCTAGATCAAGTTACAATAGTTTTGATAATATTAAAACCTTTTGGTTATCTTATGGGATGTAGAAACATTGTTACACACATACATCCTGATTTCACAGGGGCTAGAATTAGATCTTCAAATTAAAGGCTCAGTCTCCATATTCTTTGCAGGCCTGGGGCATGGGGTACTGTTTTGAGGGTTTAATAAATATGAGCCTATTCTAAGGACTTGAGAAAACTAGCTTTCATGTGGAGAATGTTGTGAAAAACTTAGCCATTATTTTATGTCACAATTGCTTATTTTATGAAATGCATTTATTTCTGAGGGCCCAACAGATAATTTAACACACCGTATGCTCTATTATGATAATGCACTTTATATTTATTAATGGTCATTTTTTCTCAGTATTTCATTGAACTCAAAGGAGGGCTTATCCTGAGTCCACAAACTAGAAAAACAAATCAATTGACCAAACGTCATCTTCAAGCTCTTTTGCAACGGTAGTGACTTTTCTTTCCATCCTTTAGAAACGTATCCAACTTTCTGCTAAACTGATTTATGCTGCTTGCTTTATTGCTGCCTTAATGCAAGCTGTTCCGTATTTTAGTCAGCCTTTGGAAATCAGGTTTCCATCTGATTCTATTGTTAGATTTTGATGTATAAAGAACAGGTAACATAATTTAGGAGGCTATGTCTGTTAAATGCCATTTTGCTAGGTCTTTTAAGCTTTTCTTTATATTTCAGCAAGGATAGCACATGGTCATAACACAAAACACTGATAATGCCCTTTAAGTCCCGCAGGGCAGGGCCAGAGGGAGATACTCTGGCAGAGAAGAAAGTCAGTTGCCTGCCCTCTTCTGCAACAGATTTACCTTACAAACGGTTTCTGTTCAATAACAGATCACACGGGGAGTTCCCACATCCTACTCACTTGTGGCAGTAGGCACAAAGAATAACATCCTGGGTTTCTTCCAGGATTTTAGCATTTCCCTAAATTATTTGTGCTTCTGCTGCAGCCTTTGCAAAGGCTTCAAGATTGTGAATAAACTCGTTTATAGTCTCCTCTTTCTTTCCAATTATCCCCACTTACTTTTCCTTCTGCCTTCGTGCCCTCTGTCAAAGAAAGGCTGTTTCCTCTCACCAGATTGTTTAAGAGTTAAGACAATGGGAAAAGCAAAATTAAAAAAACCAAAACCCAACCTTTCAGTCAAGATTCACTTAAAAAAATGTAAGATTCAAGCAGGAGATATCCTACTGATTTCAGAAGGGGCAATTCCTGTGTTTGAGGTTATGCATATAAACTCATGTTCTTTCTTGAATCAAATTATATTTAGCAAGGTATCTTTCTTCAGCTTCTGAGACAGCAAAAGGGGATCATACACAGCAAAGTAATAAAATTGTACTTTTATTTCAGTGTTAAATCAGTGCTGCTGTTTTGCTTCTTAGGTTAGGATTATTACAACAATATCTTCTGGAAACTCTAATCAAATGTGATGTCTTGTTTTGCTTCATGCTATATGAAGACGTACAGTCCTGTGCTTCATTGACATTAATCCTGCTCTTGCAAGCAGTTCATTATTACGGGACTTCATAGAGGAAGAGGCCAAGCGAGCAAAAGTTCCTGAATGGAACATGAAACAAATTCCAGGAAGATTTACTCATCCTAAATATTACAACTACTAATACTATGTGTAATATAATATTTTCCAATGTAATTCACAACCAGTTAAAAAGAATCTTTGGTGTACTTTGAATCATTAGAAATTACTGAGCTACTGGAAGCTAATTAAATTAGCTGATATTGTAGTTCTTTATTTAAATTGATTGAGGTAATGTTACCATAGTTTAAGCTAAAGAAAAGGAAAAAGTGCATTCATGTAGGCATGAAGAAAAAAATCTAATCAAAGCCACATTGTCTTGGAAATTGTATGTGCATCTATTTTTATTAAAATCTGTGATTCACGATCTATTGCTTCATAATTAATTGACTTTTTATAATTAATACAAAATAACTTACGAGTTTACATGAAAGCAAGATTAAATGGATGCTGGTTTCTTTGTCTGTGCATACAACACTGAGTCGTGTATTTTCTTGCATCAAATTGCCGTTCTATAAAGCAAGACAATTGACATATCTGAGGGCAGGAATGAATATGATGTCCATATAAGAATAGCTTGTTTATTTCTATTTATAAGAATTTAATTGGTATTTATTTTGGGGTTTTTTTGTTTTGCGTTTCTAGAAGAGGCACTCGTACCATATAGTAAACCCAACTTCCCATCACCTGGTGGCCACAGCTCTTCAGGAACAGCTTCGTCTAAAGGATCAACCGGACCTAGAAAAGGTGAAGTCTTGCGAGGAGGTCACCAACGCAATGCCAGTGACCTTCTCGATGTAGGCTATGTGGGATCAAACAGTCAAGGACAGTTTACTGGTGAATTATGTAAGTTTATCTCTAGCTACAGTTCAAACTCTCAAATAGACAACAAGAGATAAATTATAAATCTGTTGTGAAGAGAGGAGGAAGTTGAGTGTGATAATCAGATTAAATTTTACCCAGATTCTTTTGCTTTCTGATGTGTTTTTCCTGTACTTCTGTTCTTTGGTTTGGACCAGTTCAAATCCGTGCAAGCCATGCCAAAGTTATCTACATAACATGTCCTTCAACATGTAATACTAGTGAAAATCAAAACACTGGAAAAATTGAAAAGAAATTCTAGAAATGTAGATTTTTTTTGGCAAATTGTAGTGTGCTTGTCTTGGAAATACTACTGGTGATTTTTCTCAAAGGAGTGATTGAAAAAAGGTGCTGAATTTGTTGGACATGGTGTCAAAGCTTGTGATGCCTTGTCCTTAAGTTGCTTGTTGAGCAGTGTCCTGCTCTTTTTCACCTTAGATGGAAGTAATTTTTTTCAGCTGTGTAGGCCAGTTTTTCAGTTGTATATCCCAACTCTTTCCTCTGGTTCCCTGACAGGGGAATCATTTTGCAAACTTTTTTCTGTTATCACTCAATATCTGTTAAACCTTGTATAAAACCATGTTAATGCCTGATGGTAATACGAGATGATAGAAGGTTTGACTCTATTGTTTGAAGTAGTACACCAACATCACAGCTGGCTCTGGCATACTGGTATGTGCACTAGTAAAAGCAGCGTAGCTTTTGGCATGTCTGCCTCCTATTTGGTGCAGTCAAACCCTCAGTACCTAGACAGTTGCTGCCCAGCAGCTTGTAACAGAGCTAATAGTGGGTGATCCAGAAACCCTGAAATGTGCTTTATCAGATATAGTGTTGATAAGTGCTGAATGTTAGCAGCCATCACTTTTCATCTTAGAAGCAATTAACTCTCTTCTCCCAACCTACTGAATATTCATGCTGTGCTGCAGTAATATTGCCATAGGCTTTGTTTTGTGTTTTTTCTCATTACAACCTCTTTCTCTCTCTTTGTTTCTCTCTATAGAGTAGTTGAGAAGACACATTGCAAGCTGCTCTGATGGACCATCAGGTCTGAACTCATGGAAGTGATGACACTGAACAGTGCAATGAACATTTTCTTTATTTATGTACTATTAAAAGAACTCTAAATGCAATGTAAAGACACACAGCCACACATATCCCACAGATACTTTACTTGTGTTCTTCTCTTTAATACACCATCCACCTTAAACTATTCCTTGTCAGGAGTATATAAAAAAGAAAGAAAAAAAAAATCACCCTCCAGGATGAAAAGGATTTCCTTCTGTATATAATTTCTTTTGTTGCATTGCTATGCAAGCTCACCTTCTTTTTAGCTACGTTCATATTCATGTCTGTTTTTATTGGTCTGTTGTACTATGTGTGAATTAATAGGCTGTGGTGCCATATATTAACTTTTAATTGTGTAACTTTTATGTTTAAAGTTTGCACTGCAATTTTATTTGGTGATAAGCACAAAACTCTACTCCTCGTGACATGAAGAAAAAAAGAGACTGAATGTGTGAAGAAGGTTTACATACTGTAAGCTACTTTGGATAATGCTGGATGTAAAGGTGTATGTTAGGTGGTTTTCCATTGGGGTGTAGAAATGAGAAAGTGACAGGCAAAACTGATGTCAGTGAAGACATTAGAGACAGATTTAAATCTTTTAAAAGTGAGCAACATAGTTGCTCTTCCTATTTAAGAAGGGGTCTGAAGTTGGAAGTGTGAGATTAAAGAGTGAATATGAAAATTAAAGGTAGCATGAGATGGCCTAGACCCTTTCACTAGAATGATGCCCTTAGTATGTGTTTGTAGCCATCCCATGCCACTAAGTAAAGGGGAAGAAAAACAAACCTTGCTACCATCAAAATAACTTAAGGTGTTTCACTAAAGCAGTTTTTATATTGCAGTTTTAAAAGAATTATTACCATTAATTTCTTCAACCCAAAATGTAAGAGAGAGATTTCCCAGGAGAAACAAACAATATAAACTCAAGGAATACCTAGTAAGTAGTTAAGTGTGCAATTTATTATTAAGACATATTCAGGCTGCTTCCAAAAAATTGAAATGTCGGAGTATCTTATTTCATCTTCCCAATACATGTACAGTACAATAGAGGATAGAGCTGCACCACTGAAATTCATGACATTAATTGTTTTGATGCAGTATAAACAAAACCTTTGTGTTCTGTTACCTGAAGTCTGAGAGAGCTGAAGCTGGATCCACTAAATTTGTAGTAAAATGTCTAGTGTTTGGGAGGAAAGCAACGGTCAAATTATTTTCAGCTTGCATTAAGTACATTTCTGGCAATATAATACATCCCAAAAGTTGGATATAAGCAAAGAAAATCTTTGACCTGTGTTTTAGTGAGTGGCTTCAAACCCTACTATGATGAGGAAATAACGCATGTTTATACACTTTTTGAATAAACCAAACTCTGTAAGTGGACATTAATGACAGCATCCAGTCTCTTCATTAGTTTGCATGACTTTGTCCAAATTTTCTGTATCTCTCAAATCTCAATGAGTAAATTGTCAAACTTTACTTAGAATATTGTATGTGGACAGCCCACTTATTTGGTGCTTAATTTAAATATTGCATCCTACAGCTTATTTCTGTTAGTTATCTGACCACGAACACAAGTTTCCATTTAAATACCCTTTTCGTATAACCAGTCTATGTTGTTTTATGTATTGCCTTGGAGATCACCAGTGTTAAGAACAGATTTCTTAATGGCAGAATTTTAGAAAAGTAAATTACAATGTTAAATATGTGTTGCTTTTCATTTCATTAGCTTGTTCCATGATAAGATAAAACACTACAGCCATCAACTATAACTCAGCACTATAGAATATTGAAAAAAATGCTAGTTAACTTCCTTAAGGTCAAGACTGTTATTTAGCAGGTTACAAAACAAAAAAGTTGTGGAAAAAATGTATGCATTTATTTATATATGTGAGCAATGAATATATGTAATTTTCCTGCTTGTTAAACCATTGTAGTTAAAACCATTACTTAAAAATACACAAAAAAGTTCAATCCAGATAAAGAAGGCATCATATTTACATATATATGTTTTTTATTTTGATATTATCATATGAAGACAAGACTATTCAGGGTACAATTCAGATTTAGTACTCTGGAAAATGTTTAACTCAGTCACTGGTAGATTTGTTTTCCTTTTAATTTAAAAGCTTGTGCTGAGCTTTGGTGGAACACCTTACTATATTCTATTCAAAATTCAGTATCATTAGACATTGATAAAGCCATCCCAAATACTTTCAAACATGTGTTTTATCTCTTCCACTGGAAAGTAAATGTGTGTCAGTATTAAAGCTGTGCAGTACCATGATATTCACTAACTTGTCCATCTGCTTCTGTACATTTTTGTTCATTAATAATTTGCTTACAATATTACATAAGGTGTTGTTGTGTATTGCAAAGTGTCTCCATTATCTTACAGGTGGTGTCTCTTCTTTTTTTTTCTTCTCTCTTTTCTATATAGTGTACTTCCAATGAACCACAGTACATACTTTTAAAAATGCCATTTAATTTACTATTTTAAAAGAAATATTCTTCTTTTTTTTAAAAAAAAACATTTATTGTGAATAATGTGTTTAAAGAAAAGGGATGTTGTGGCAGCACTTAGAATTGTTTTTTAATTTGTTTTTTTTTTAAAAAAACTGTTTATTGGCTACAGTTTGTTCACGAAAAAGTATGACCTCTTAATGTGTTTCATTGGTATTGTTAGTGCAGCAAAGTTTAATTGGCATAAAAAGTTGGTTAATAGTACTGTTGAAGTGTGTATTGTATATTTACTGGGGAAAAAATAAAACATATTCACATTTCAAATCTATATTAAAAGACCTTGACTAAGGAGTCAATATGTGAAAACCCAAACTGGGAAAATCAGGCAATAATAACATAGACTGAGCTATAATCATCACTGTCCACTTACAGTAAAAAGGAACATTTTACATGCTGATTTTTGAACTAAGCTAGCAGCTGTCTTATAAATAGGCTAGTGGTAAATGTTGCCTGTCATAGGGATTTCTGTTTAAGGTCTTGTTTGTATTGGGAGTAGCTGTACCAATGTAATTGCACTGATACAGCTATTCTAGTGGTATGTCCTCTGTTTGTAGACATACTATCTCAATGTACAGTAAGGTCTGCAAGTGTGCAGCTTACTTTGCTTAAAGCCCATAAAGTAGTGGACATGTAGAACCTGTGTACAGTGCATCTGAACCCTTGGACTTGGGCTTTTTTACTGGTGGAGCTACTGACAACCTAGTACAGAGTATCCCCAGAACTTATAGATAGATGCTAGATCAATTTTTCTCAATCTTTTAATTGAATATATGCTCAATTTTAAATGCAGGAGGACTGAAGG
This sequence comes from Syrrhaptes paradoxus, assembly GCA_013400615.1. Taxonomy (NCBI): domain Eukaryota; kingdom Metazoa; phylum Chordata; class Aves; order Pterocliformes; family Pteroclidae; genus Syrrhaptes; species Syrrhaptes paradoxus. The sequence continues at coordinate 33,950 of VZTO01009062.1, read as the reverse complement.
ACCAAATAATAAATTGTTACATGTGCTTCAGTGGTGTATTGCTGTATGGGCAGCCATTTCAGTGATGCAAACAACAGACATCTCCTTTTTGTTATTTATTATTTCTCAAGTCGTTATCCAAGTCAGTAAACCTTTTAGTAACTTTTAGTTGTCACCTGAAATACAATATAAACACTGTTCCTTGGGAAGAAGAAAAGCAGCACGGAGTGTTTTAAGTATACTGATTTAACTATACACCAGTGCAAAAGGAAAACATGACTGTTAGAAATAATGACATGCTGGTTTATGCTTGCCTCAGCTCACACATTGCCAGACAGGAGAAAAGGTGTGTACTAAGGCTGAGGAAGAGTCCTCACAACTGACAGAGGAAAGGTGATGGGTTTGGGGGAGATTCTGGCAGGAACATTTTTTATTAAAAAAAAAAAAATACAGGCAGCTCCTTTGACTTTTCTATAATTTATGCAGTTGGGTTTTTTATGATTAATAGCCTTGTGGAAATTTAACAGGGGAACTAGAATGAAAAGTTGACCTTCTTATGTAGAGATTGGGGGGAACTTGTTTGCTGAGGGGAGGATTTTTTAATTTTTATTTTTTTTTTAGTGCATTTTGTGTTCCACCTATCTGGAACACATTAGCTAAAAATAAATTATTTTTGAAAATCATGTGGGCAATGGACAATTCATTTAGGAGGTACATTCAAATAGCAGGAAAGATGACAGACAGTAGTACTATGAAATGGAATTCATACACTGCCTTAGAATCAGCCAGGTCCACTACAGTTTCACATATAATTCTGAACCATTGGTAATATGTATAAGCTTCATTGCTTTTGGTTTTCATACCAAAATAAAGTACCAAAATACCACAGGAGGCCTACATCCTCACGACACTTAATCTGGTACTTCATTTTAAATGTATGGTTAATCCAAGCCAGTGGAACCAGATGCTCATGGTGTACAAGCCCCCAGCCCTGGCTGCTCGCACCCCAGCAGTCTCCAGCTGGGGAGCACCCGTGGCTTCAGGATCAGCAGGTTTCAGTGGATCCCTTTGCCAGGCACCTTGTCAGGCATCATGTATGTATAGGCAGGGTGCTTCACCAAGGATGGAGTTTTTAAAGGCAGGGAAGGTCTCCAATGAGTTCGGCACTGTGGCAGTTCACATTGGGACCACTTAGTGAGGCAAGTCTCATGTTTTGGGACCACCCTCCCCAGTCCTTGTCCGAGTTCTGTCCTCCTGTGGTCTGTGTACACAGTACTGCTGCTGTACCCTGGATCTGGGGCGCCTGGCATGGGGGGTGGAAGAGAAGAACACACGTGGTATCGCTGGGGGGCACGTAATGCTCTGCATACCTGAAGTTGCTGGAAATATGCCCTATTAGTTGAGAGGGGATCAAGGGACACAGCAGACCAGTGATCCCAAACATCTGTTCTGCTGTTTCTAGCTTGTTCCCTGCTTCTGTTTCAGACTGACACCCTGCCAACCGCTCCTGCACCCAAAATAACAGGTACAACTTAGAGTCATTTCATGGGACCTAGAGGAGATGTAGGGCTACGCCTACGTGCTGTGAATGGGGACTGAGGGTGTGGGGAGTTAGCTGTGAGCTCTAGTGTTGGCATGAGGACTACATCACTCTCTAGCCTGCCTTTATTTAACTGTGTAGCTACATCCAGGAAGACCCCAGGAGAAAACAAATTCCTAGAGTGCACCTCAGCATTGCAGCATCTCTTTTGGCATGTGAGTCCTCATTCAGTCTGTTGCAGACCATCCTGAGCTCAATGCCAGCTTCTCACCACATCCTGAGGACCAAAATGGCCTACGCTGACATTTAGGCAAGTGAGGTTTTTCCTCTCTCTGCAACAGAATGGAAGACAAAACAAAACAAAACCACCAAAAAACCAAATCTGTCACTTGCCACCATAAAGAAGTTATGGTAGAAAATAATTCAATTGTATATTTTCCATGTTATAACTTTAAACAAGGTACACAGTTGCATTCAGTTCAATTGAACAAAGCAGATGGGGATGCAATGTTTGCGGGGTTTTTTCTAAAAAGGCCTGCTACTGTTTGTGCTGATATTTGTTCCCAATTTATGCTGATCAGTGCATCTTTTGCCTTCAAGGATGCCATTAGTAATTCTCATTTGTGTTCAAAAGCAGGAATCCATTGTGCAGCACTTGGAGAGCCACTCGGATGCAGGTAAAGAATATAACAGCTTGAGCAAGTGCTAATTAGAACCAATTAAACTTAATTGACCTCCTTTGGCAGGAAAATGCATAATAGAACTTGCTCTGTCCTTGCAAAATGGTGATCTGCCTTTAAGCATAAGAGTGAAGCATGGTTTCATGTATCACCCTGTAGTAATTAGGAGGGCATAACAACTAGGAAGCGGCTTGCTCCAGTTTGTTCTAATAACTGAGCTCTACTGTATCAGGGCAGTGCAATAAAAGTGAGAGTTTTGGTTCAGTCTATTTAAAAAACTAATTTTTACAGAGCAAATGAGCATCCCAAGATGCCAGTACTGATCTCTAGGAATGAGTTGGCAGAAAAATACAGTCTCTTTTATAGGTAAGTAATGAGTATAAAAAAGGGCAGTTATATACCTGCAAGTTGGAAATGTCTCTGGTGCTCAGAGGCAGTGTCTGTACTGAGTAGTAGGCGTAAGCTCTGGTGTACATGGGTTGCTGCCTTGTTCCGGGGGAATGGCCTGCCTACAGTTCGTCATGTCTCCCCACTGCTCCTTGCAATGAGGTTGCCTTCTGCTCAAAAAGGGGCAGTGGCATCCTTCCATCTGAGGGTTGCAGTGCTATGGGGCACAGAGAGCATGTGTGTGCCACTACCATGGGCACCAAATTGGACATAGCCAGAGGTATCAAAGTAAAAGTAGAGAGAGAAAGAGCAGGGGAGAGAATGAAGGGTAGAAATCATTAAATCGTATGAAGTAAAAAACATCAACAGTGAGTGCCTAGCTACACATCCCTGTAAAAAGCTGAAAAACCATTTTTATTAGTAAAATGGAATTGATCCAGTGTCAATGACCACGCTTTGCTGACTTTTTCCGTAGCAGGAACTGAATGCAACTGATTTTGCTGCTAACTTGGCCTTACTATTAACAGCAATAAAGGTGTTAGCCAGGTGGGGACTTTGATGTGACCAATAACATCATTCTTCCTTCAGGGAATGTTCGTGTGCTGGCTTGTTAATGAATTTCTTTCCTAATGAGTATCATTAAAAACCCTTTGATTTGTGTGAATGCCTGTCCTTTTTCCTCTAAGCTGCTACTTGCACTTGGGGCAGCAGGATTTTGCCCTAGGCAGAAAGCATGCAGCTGTATTCCTTACCTCATTAATACAAGTTTGAGGCAAACTGCAACAGGAAAAAGAAGAAAAAAAGAAACAAAAAGATCTCATTGATGAGTTGAAGTTGTTTTCTACACATGTACAACCTGAGCAGGCAGTAGCATTCAGATGAGAATATCATTAGGGTAAATGAAGAGCAATAGGTAGTGATGGTAAAGCATGTAACAATAATTTACATAGACCTCCAGTGCCAACAGGCAAAGAAACAAATAAAGCTATAACCTGGGGAAAGGGAATGCCAGAGAATAAATGGACCGCAACAAACAAAAAATGCCATATCATAAAATGTAGCAAAAAGCCTGGAAAACAAAATTAAAAACAAAACAAGGCATTTCACATCCAAGGCCCCTTAATGAGATATTGATGGCATAGAAATTGCCTACTCCTATGCAAGACAAAAAGAAGACTGCGAAACACAAAAACAATTAGGAAACTGATTTGGCTATCTAAGGTTTAATAGAAAGAGATGTGGCATAGCGGAGCACAATTAATCACTAGTTGCCTGAAACGCTTTCTTCTCCTGTGCTACTGCAGACCTGTTTCCCTTGCTCCCAATCTTAAAATGACAGGCACCCAATCCAGTGTGTATTTAAAATAGATCTCCTTCTGCCATTCGTTCTGCAGTCCCCCAAATCTCACAGTGAATTGCAGATTCTGATAAACTAACCTTTTGCATTTACTCTGGTGACACAGACTGCAAACTAGCTTCAACCTACTCACCCCCTTCTTCCTTCTCTTCTTTTTTTCCTATCATGCACAAGCTTCATCTACATATTTTCTACCTTGTTGTTCGGCATATAATGAGGCTTTTCTATTTTTGCTCTTCTTTGCCCAGAAAGCTGTCTTAGATGTGTCACACTCAAGAGATTTATACAAGTTCACTTTTATGTTTTATGTGGAATATGAAATTTAAGTTTAAACTAGGTCATTGCATGCCTTTAGAGCATTTGTAAGTAAGGGAGAGCCATTGATAAGTCTCGATTGGAGTGTTTCAGCCCTGAATGCAGAGCCTGAGAAACTCAGGGTGAATGATCACAGTTGCAGAAAGATTACGGCTGTGTGTCACAACTCATGTCTACTGTGCCATACAGGATTCTCTGCGTCAATATGCACATATTAATAGCAACACAGCAACGTTCCTTAAAACATCTGAAATAGTACGTAACTCTGAATAGTGACAACCTGCAAGTAAATCTTGGGTCTGGTGAAATCTGTGGTAAAATTTTAGCCTTTTCTTTGATCAAGAAGTATTAGTTTCCTGGGTAATCTGTTGTGTAGCATCAGATTTTTGCCCATCAATGGACTGCCTTTCTATTCTGTGTGCTTTACAGCCCTGGGACATTCAAACATTCTGATTTTCTGTACATGAATGTTTGTGTACATAAAAACCTGTTTCCAAACATGGGGCTTCGAATTCTTTTCTATCATAGTCCATATGTGGTTTTGGATCTTTTGGGAGTTACCCCATTCCCAAGAGTTTTCACAACCACTTATGGCTAACTAAGAATATTCAAAGAACCACCCTTTCCATATTTTCATATTCTTTACTGTCTCATACAGGTCCATGAAAGAGAACAGATACCAATTTCACCTTTTAGTTGCTGATATGTTACACTTGTGATTTCTTGAGGGATTTAGGAGGCATGATTTTCATAGGAACTGATGTCAGTTAGTTAATTGGAAACCAATGGTAAAATTACTAAACCTCTGAGATCTGGTAAGTACCCTTGTAGTTTAGCTGACGGTAAAACTTTTTGGTACTTATGCAGCTACTTTCTTCTTTAATTAATTGAATCAGAGAATTACAGCATTTTGTAATATTCCTGCTAAAGCTGTCTGGGTGAAGGAAGTTCACTTTGAAACTGAGTTGCTTTGATCAGAAACTCCTGCTTGGTCAAATATGCGGACTTTTGTGGGACAAGTAAATCTTACATGCCTTTCTAGCAGTAGCAGCACTGTTGGAAGAAAAAAAAAAAAAAAGAAAACACCCCAAACGTTAGTAAAAGCCAGGTATCACAGAATCACGGAATCACAGAATGTTAGGGATTGGAAGGGACCTCGAAAGATCATCTAGTCCAATCCCCTTGCCGGAGCAGGAAAACAAGCAGGTAAACTCAACAGTCTTTAGTGAGTACTTGAAGTCTCCTCTACTTTGGTGTAAGCCGGAAAAAGAAGTTTGGTGCAGGGATGTCTTTGTGCCTGCTGATCTGACTGGCACCTCTCACCTCACTGGTCACACTGAGGGCCGGAGCAGTCATGGGAGTGGAGGGCAAGGAGAAGAAAAGGAAAAGAAGGAGGGAATAAGAAGACACAGTATTTAAACACAATTTTTAGGACCAAAAAATAATTATTTTTTTTTTCAGCCAGTTCTGTAGCACATTGTGGATCTGGTATAAGAAATACTTTTGCCCACTGACCATTTTTTTTCTTCTTTTTTTTAGATGGGGATAAACGTACATACCTGTCTCTGAAAAGAAAATTTCAGGAAAAAAAAAAGTGTTAACTGCCAGAACAATGTGGGGTTGTCCTCAGTGCAGACCTCTGACCATCAATATTAGGATGTGTCAGCAAATTCGTTATCGTTCGTACACTGTTCCTAGTGCTGACAATAATAACGACAGAATGCTCTTAATTGGTCCCAGGGAACAAAAATGTGACACAAAATTCTCCCCTTTTTTATGGTTTAGAGTTGTGTTTTTTTTCTTGAGCTGTCAATATTATCATGGTAGTCTTAAGGGTGTTCTGAAGCATCTTATGTTTTTCAATTTGTTATATCCATTTATAAAATTGAATGTTGTTGAGCATGAGGCTGACATTTGGTGATTCTCACGCAGTTCCTAATAGCTGCAGGATGCTCATTTTTGGAAGCAGTTTTATGATGCTACAAAGTGTCTTTTCTGCTTTTGCTGGCACAGATCATACCATACAGCTGAAGCAGAGCTGTCAGGACAGCATGTCTCTATTTAGCAGACCATTGTTTGTCATCGAACTGATATTCTTGGAGTTTTTTCAACTATAGCATTTTTGCCAATGGTTAAAATTTCAAAGCTTCATAAATGACTGTGCACAGGAAGATTAATCCAGCTGGCAAACTTTCTACTTTTCAAGATTTTTGTAAAAGTCATCAACAGGGGAGCCAGTAATTTTCTCTCTCTGATGAAGTCTTCATTATGGAGCATCTGAAACCTTATTATAATGTGGATGACTTTGACATTATATCTGCAGTTATGTGCTTGCACTTCTAATAACACTCATACAATGGGAACTGAGCACCACAAAGAGCCTCTGAAAGTAAAGTAACTTAATTTTCCTTTGCATTCATACAGTGTACAGGTTTAGTAAGGGTCTCCTCTGTTATTTACAATGTCTTTGTTTGTCAGATTCTTCTTATTTTAATTCCCTGGTATATAAAACCCAGCGAATGTCATCACTTGTAAGTATCAGGTTTCAATAAACAGAGTCTACATGGATACGAGCCATGTAGGACATGAAAAGGGTAGGTCACTACATAATGACCAACTGCGAAGGGAGAACAAGCTAGTTCAAAACACTTTCTGTGTTTGTCAGATTTAATCTGAGGTTTTGACTGTGTGCAGATTCAGAAACATTTGTCACAGGTGGTCAAGACATGCTAGAAAGAACTGCAATGAATAATAAGGCTACTGTTCTATAATGGTATCATAACACCTGAAGCAGCCATAGTAGCTGCTGTTTCATCATTCTTCAGCATTGATTTTATTATTCTGAAATGAAATTATTACAACTTTGACCTGCTAGTAGACTGTGTGTTATTGAGGAAATGCTAATTTATTTTTTTTTCTGTCTCTGTTCCTCTTCTTTATTTTGCCTTCTACCCTCCCTGCAATAGTCTCAGGCTCATCTTACTTGAGGTGTAGCCAATTATTAGCATAACCCTGCTGATAAAGCACTCGTGGATGGCCTCACTGAGAAAAAAACAAACCAAACCAAAAAAACAAACCAAGAAAACCGGCAAAAACAGTTGGGCAATCCTGCTAAAAGAAGCTGTATTTCCTTTTTCACTTCACAGAACTTTTATTGATCTTCACAGCTCTCCAGAAAGAAGTTTCTTATTCAGAAAAACAAATTAAGGTTTCCTTCAGAGAAACAGTTCACTGCCAGACAGGACTTGGTCCTTATCCTTTCACACATGTTAAGCAGAATCTTGCTTACAGAAGTCCCAAACAAGAAGTGATGTTACTCAGAGTACCGCATCTATCCCATGCTGCTATACAAGCCACTTGGACCTTCCTTATTCATGTCATGTCACACCACTCATATTAAATTTCTTATGTCCTACAGTCTGGACTCTAAGATTTGTAATGTATGCGTATTTTCATACTAGCTTCAATATTCTTAATATTGTTACTCTCAGTTTTCCTTCATTTTTTTTCTTAAAGGTATGATTTTGTTCTTTGAGCCCCTTCTGCAGATAGTACATGACTTCTTTATTGTTTGCATAAGGGAAATCAGAGCCTAAGTGTTAACCCTGTGTAAGCAGAATCATTTACAGGTTGCCCACACTTATGTACATGTTAAGATAGCTGTTGCTATTTTTACAAGTGTGTTTTGGCTATGTGTTCAGATGTTCCTTCCTTTGTATCTTGTGTGACATGAAAAAACCTGACCAAATAAAGTTTTATCTTTGAGAAGGTTTTTCACATCTCCTAGGCAAGCCTAGCTCCCTCTGTGATGTGCTGTATTTACTAAAGTGAGATGCAGCTTTGAACAGTATCATATTTAATATATTTAATTAATCAAAGGGCTAGAGCACCTCCTCTATGAGGACAGGCTGAAAGAGTTGGGGTTGTTCAGCCTGGAGAAGACAAGGCTCCGAGGAGACTTAATAGCAGCCTTCCAGTACCTGAAGGGGGCCTACAGGAGAGATGGAGAGGCACTCTTTATCAGGGAGTGCAGTGAGAGGACAAGGGGTAACGGGTATAAGCTAAAAGAGGGTAAATTTAGACTACACATTAGGAAGAAATTTTTCACTATGAGGGTGGTGAGACACTGGAACAGGTTGCCCAGGGAGGTTGTGGATGCCCCATCCCTGGAGGTGTTCAAGGCCAGGCTGGATGAGGCTTTGAGCAACCTGGTGTAGTGGGAGGTGTCCCTGCCCATGGCGGGGGGGCTGGAACTTGATGATCTTTAAGGTCCTTTCCAACCCAAACCATTCTATGATTCTATGATTCTATGATTCTCTTCCAAATTTTTCCTTCAACTACAAAAGTTATTGATGCTGAAATTCAGTAAACAGCTTCAGCCTCTCTGAGTGTGAATCCACGTAGCCAGCTAGTGATTTGGAATGGCTTAAGTTCAACACATCTAGTTAGGGAGAGACAGAACGTAGCAGGCACCCTCACTCAGCTCTGGTCATCAATCATCATACAACTTGGCATTGACAAATTGGTCTTGGCCTAGGGCATCCAGGAGCTTTGTGAGAAACCTGGCCAGGGTAGGGCTAAAACATTAGCAGCAGGCATCCTGGGATGTGCTTTCAAACTTCTGGATGGAGGTGGATATGTAAACAATATGCTATGTGGGCAAATTTCCAGGAAAATCTATTGAAATTTATTTGTCTTTGGTTAGTTTTCCTGGAATTTTCTTTCAGTTCAGTTGTTATCTTTGTTGTCCAAATGAGCATGGTGGATCCAGGATGATAATCAGGCTCGTCTGTCAGCAGCGATATAAGAAAAATAGTAGGCCAGTTACAGTTTAGTGCACAAAATATCTCTGTTAAAGGGTAACCAGTTCATCAAACTTTGCTGAAAATGATGAGGCTTTCTGGTGGTAATTTAGACTAGTAGTTGGAAGACAGTTCTAATCAGACTCCAAAGCTGAGTAGCTGTCACATATGGTAAATCTCCACAGAGACTGAAAATAAGCTGAGAATTAATGAGCTTCTAATTTCAAGACTGATGTCTCTTGAATATGTCTCATTTTTTTCTCAGAGATTTTCCCCTTATCCCTCCTTCTCCCTCCACAGTCTTACCCTTTCCTTTATACAAATCCCTTATCTCATAAAGTCATTGAAGCACTTTTCTGTGCATGTGCCTAAGTGTGTATAATAGAGTTTAAACTAGATGGTATAAACAGTCATTTCAGTATCTTAATCTACCAGCAAGAGATTGGCATAACTGGAAGAGTGTGGGGACAATAGCCCCAGTAAGTTATCCTGTGAAAAAAAAATTGCATCAACTTTGTACACAATAATATATTTCTTATTAATTTGTGTCAATGAAATGCTACTATCTGAACATTTTAATGCGTCTATTAGCTGCTAATATTTGTAATATTTGTCTTTTCACTTTAGCTTTTCCTCAGATTTTTTATTCCATCTTCCAGTCTTTTCTTCTATTGCAGTTTTTCCTTCTTTTTCTAACTTATGTCTTTCTGCTTTTCGCATTCTGCCTCCTCTCTAATACCCCTTTTCTCTGCTTTGTCAAGGATTTTGAACTCTCATGCTGCTCTCCAACCCCAGTCTTTCCATCCTTCTAATATTCCAAGATCATCCATTCCTCCATCTGCATTGCTAATATGAAATTCACTACTTTAAATATGTCATTCTAGTACATGAATAGCTAAATCTCTAAGCATGTGCATGGCAAACTAGGTGTCTACAGAAAAATGAGGAGAATCGAATTCACTTGACTGCTAAAGTGACTGATAGTCCTGTTTTATCATCTACCGGATTTCTGCTTGTTTAAAATGTTGAAGGAATTTCTACACCTGTATGCAGGTGTATAACCATCAGAGAGGAATTAACAATTTGCTATAAATATACTAGCTCTTTAAGAAGGTCTTGCACGAAAATATCAATCCTTTTGAAGGGTGGGGGGAAGTGGAAGCTGGCAATGCTTATTTCTTTTTTGTAATGTCCTGGTGCTGTTACAGAAAGATTTAGAACTGTTTACAGGCCTATTGGCTGGGTAGTGTAAGATGTGAGTAGAGTAAAATAGTATTTTTTTTTCTCATTAAAGTATTATGAGTCCACTTTGACATAAAATCCATAAAACATATGGATTTGGGGAAACTCTGAATCATTAATAACACAATGGCTTGTTTGTGTAATAAATATAGGGGAAAGATGAAGTGGAAATTAAATGTAACTGAAAAGGAAGTGAATTTTTGCAAAGATAATAAACCTGACCAGTATGGTTTAGTCTACTGGTTTAACTGTAAAGGAGAGCAGATTAGGATCATATTTTAATCCAGGTGATTTCAAGTGCAGCTGAAAGTGTTGTTCTCATCTCCTGACATTTTTCTGAGAATTAACAGGCAAATTATCCCTGGTTTGGGGCACAACTTTTATTTTTGCTCATGACCACATGACAGTCAGGTCCCAGAGAGTACCATGACAGAGAGTGGAGGCATTATGGAGACAACCTAAAGGGCTTTGAATGTGCTCCTGTATACTGACTGCTCATCTGCCCCTCTTGGGGAGGGGGGAACCCAGTCCGAGCTTCTCTGTGTCCTGTGTGACACTGAGACAGTAAATGCTAGGTTTTGCTTTTGTTTTGTTTTAATCCTATGCCCTGATGAGGATTTGGACAGGTAATGTGGTTTGCCTGGAACAAAAGCAGCTTCTGCAGGTCCCTGTAAACTTCTCTAGTGTTTTTTGCCTCTATCTGTAAGGCTGGATATGGTGGAAATACCACAAAGCAACTTTTCCCTTCCCTCATGCTGCTTGCAGAGAGGCAGCCAGGGTAAGCCTCTAGAAAGAGGAGGGGAAGAAGTTACTGGCTTTTGGGGGTGTCTGAGAGGTAGTCAGGAGTTTGGAAACAATGAAACTCTTTGGATCTCCTTGTCTTCATCCCATGTCCCAGATTTTTTTTTTTACTCCCATTGTTTCCCCTTCCCGATTCTGTTTTTTCTGTTTATTTCTGTGAGTTGTGGAAATGTTTCATCTTTTGATTTGAATTGTTTGGATGCTGAAAGGTAAACCTCCTTCCTGGTGCAAAGACCAACAAAATAAATCTCACTATGGAGGGGCCATATTCTCATTTCCCCTTTTCCAGCATGAAATGATGGAACCGCCATGTAGACTGGAACCACAAAATTGTGCTGACAGTCTCTGGAGTGCTCTTTTTCTGTGGCACTGCTAGCTAAGAGCATACATAGAGTTTTCACAAGGAAATGTCTGTTTTCATGAAGTGTTTAAATAATCTGCCCAAACTTTATATATAAGTAGGTAGAGGGATTCTCTGTTTTCTAGAGATCTGCACTAGCGGAAGTTGAGGACTAGATGGATTTGTTGCTGGTATTAGTTGTTACACCAGTTCTCTCATTCCAACCCTTCTGAAAAGTCCAAAGAGCTCTTCATATGTATGTATTGCAAATTGCTTTGCAAGTGTCTTCTGTTGACACCAAACTAGTGAAATGACAGGTAAATGGTTTCATAGTGTAGGTTACAGAATGTCAGCATTGTATGAAAGGCTATCAAAGTTACAGAAGTAGCCAGCTGATATTCACAGCATCACTTACCAATAATAGAATGTTAATCATCAAAATGGGGGATCAGAGTTTTTTTTTAAATGTGTAAAATGACATCTGGCATTCGTGCTATTTTGGTTTTGAGCATCTCATGACCAAGCATAGACAATTACACCAAATTATACAGTTCTTGAGAACAAGGATTACACTGGGTCTCACAAACTGATTTTGGTCAAGATTGTAGCATGAATTTATACCAAATCACAAAGATAAAGGAAGATGTGACATTGTTCTACATTACTAAAAAAAAATCTGTATTTCTTATTTTAAAAATATTAATTCTGTCTAGTACCCATCAGGTCTGAATAATACAATGTATGAATACCAGCATTTTTCAAAGATTTACAGGCAGATGGATAAAGTATGCAATAAATGCTGTTCCTTTCTGTTATGTGTTGTCAAGACTATAACTAATGAAAGCTTGTTGAAAAGAGTCCTCACAACCTGAGTATGATTTATTTTTTGTAAAAAGGAATGCTCATAGAAGCAGGATCCATGAACCAATAAAGCAATCCAGGGATGTGTGAATTATAGAATTACCTATTAAATGAAAAAAAAAATAAATGCCAGAGCTTTGGGGGACATTATGTTTGGTGTCATTGTCCGATAAATTTGTTTTAAAATGTAAAAGGATTAAAAACAATCATTACTTAAGCTAGGATTAGTAATAAATAAGCAAAAGCTTTCTGCTAAAGCCCTAGGTGAACAATGGCACTTGAAAATGAAACACTGGCAAAATGCCCATCTCCTCTGGGAAAAGGCTGAAGAACCAGCAGTTTCTCTTTGTAAGCAAACAGCCTACAGAATGCAAGAGTCTTCCCAGTGCATTAAGAGCATCTCAACAGGGCACTATTTTTGTGTTTTTGTGATTACTTGTTTAATCCTAAGTGATGGTTAAATTCACAGAGGCAAATGCAGGAATAGTCCTTTTTTTCCATCTGCTCTTTGAAGGTCATATGTTTACACCTAAACTCATTTTTCCCTCATCTGTGTGTATGTGATTTTGGTTTTTTAATTTCCTCTCAAATGTGTCTCCCAAGAATGAAAAGACCAAAATGTGACCACAGACTTTAAGAACTGATTTTTCTCACACATGTTTTTAATTTTTTTGATGTATATCTTACTGGAAGCAGACACATTCCAGCACGCACGCATGCACAGCAGAATTTTCCTACTGCGGTAGTTCTGGCAAGAGCTGCTTACACAATTCCTTGTAGTGATCTACCTGTGTGAATGAGGTGGGGAGGGTTCACACATCAAAATAAATGCAATACCAAATTCAGCATTTCACATACAAAATTGGAAAAAATTGATCATCCCATGTTTTTTGGCAAAACATAACTTGGATTGTGACTTGCATCCATCGTTCCAGGTCAGGTTTTTGTGCAGAGGTGATTTTTATAAAAGCATTTATTTAATTCTTTATGAAATTGGCTAAAAGGCCATTTTATCCCCCCTTTTAAAAGATGGGTAGCACTGTAACATGTATAAAAATGGCAACGAGTTTCTAGAGTGCTCCCATATGGCGATATGAACAGCAGCCACTTTTCACCAGTATATGTCACTGGCCTTTAAAAGCCATGTAATTAAAGGCATCGGTTGCTCCCATCCTCTTATTTATACCTGGTACTGCTTAAAAGAAGAACACATCTGAGAGTTTAAAGACCAAGCCTGGACTCCCTCTGAGAGCTGAAGACCAGAGGAAGGAGCTACTCTACCCTGTAGCTTCCTTTGCCTGCCCCATGCTGCAGGCCCCCAGGGCCTGAGGGAGCTGACTGCACACACTTTTTTGGCAGCCATGGGTAGCGTGCCATGGTAGACCATTGGGCCTGACTGAACTTAGAAGCAGCAGCAGCAGGAGATTGCTTCACCATCTGTGAGGGCTGTAAGGTAGGAGGCTTAGCATTGCACAGCTAAGCCATCATCCTGGGGCAAGAACCACTGGGTTGCGGTGCTCAGGCCAGGAGCGAGTCTAGTGGGGGGGGAAGTAGCCCCACGACCATGGCAGCAGGTGATGTGACTGGCACACAGGATGCATTGTCAGGAACCTGTGGTTCTTCTCAGAGCAGGAGCTGGGATATAGAAAGGAGCTGCCTAGTTTCTTATGTGGAAATGTGAGCCAGAGTTTTGCTGAGCACCTGCTAGTACTGAGGAATCATCTATGAGAGTGACCAAAGAGGTCTTGCTTTCATGCTTATGGTCTGGTTTGGGGAAAGGCTTCATTTGTTCTACACAAAAAAGGCTCTTGGGGCACTCATGCTTGTGACTTGCATACAGAAGAGGGGATATGCTACCCTGGTGTACAAAGTGTGCCAGAGACTTGTATTAGGGATCTGGATTGGGCATGTCAGCATTGGTAACTGCACCCAGGACCAGTCATTCCCTGTCCTTGGGGTCAAGAGATGAAGAACTTTTGTGTCCGCGCCACTCCACACCAGCCTCCCATATAGCCTGCTGACTGCTCTGCTTGGCTTCCTGTGGTATCCCCACGGTGCTGAAACCCAATTGTTTTCTGCAGGTTTCTTCCTGAGTTTAATATATCTGAAATAAAGTGAGAACTGTGCTGCACCATGAACATCTTTATAGCATGAAACTGAGGTATGTCATGGGAGTCGTGGGATGTAGGAGGGAGCAGCAGTACTTGGGACAGTGATGAGGACGTGTGTTTGTTTCAGAGGGAATTTTTTTTGTCTTGCTTAACCTTGAAATGGAACATGGTAGCAGTATATTTAGATTATCTCTACAGCAAAAAATAACAATTTAAAAGCTCCCTGAAGTCAAAATATGCATTGACAGACAGAAGGCTGCATTAACCTTCTGGCTGTGAGCGGGCCTTGAAGGGTGTCCAGCAGCTCTGCATTGATAGTCTGAATGCAACGGTGCTCCAGTCGCCACTGCTCCCACTTCCTGAAATTGCTCCTATTTTAAGCCATTAGTTTACAGACTTAAACCATACTGACTTTGTAACAGATACAGGTACTCCCCAAACAGGAGATCTCATCAAGTTTCTGGGCCCTACACCCCTGGGTAACATCAATGGGGCAATGCATATTGGTAGATTTTGGATTAGCTCTAAATCTGTTTTTTTACCTAAGAGTAGTTTCTTTCTAAGTGGGTGCTTAAGGTACCCCAAACCAAGGAACAAGCACAATTATTTTTGTATTCCAGGAAAATGGGTGTATCTCTTTTTTTTTTGTAGCACATTTTCAGTTTCTAAGGAACAACTCAATGGGATGCTGCCATTATGCTCAAAGAAATGAGTTTAGAATTTCCTCATGCCTCTGGTCCAATGGATTAAGACAAGATTTTAACATATTGTGTATTGTTTCTGTTCAATTCAAACAGTTGGATTTTGGTGATTCTGTGTGTGGTGGTGGTTTGTTTTTTTTTAATGGAACAGAGCAATTTCCATGTTTATAGTCTATATTTTATATCTAATGCTTTTGGTGTTAAGTTTTTGCATTCTGTGTGTGTTTTACAATGCCTGCCCCCAACACACACACACACTCCACATATGTTTCCTTTCCCCATTTGAATAGAAATCTAACACCGCGAGTGAAGAATGCTGAACTACTGTTTCACAAGCTGTCATTTAAATGATAGATGGTAAATTGGAATTTTGCCATGCAAATTAGCTAATGCTCAGATGAAGACAGCGTTTAACTATTCAAATAAGATCTCATTCTTGATCAGCTGTTTCAGCTTATATCTCCAGTGAAGCAGACAACTAGCTTTCAACTGGAGCAGACAACTAGAACTCCACAAAACCATCAACTGTGTTCACTTAGTACCATCTCAGTAGATTAAATGATGTTCAAACAGCACTGATCTGTAGCTATCAGCTGGAAACAGCCATGGATGCTGATCCTTCAGGCAAAGAAATTGTGATAGTTGGTAGTATTTTGAAAGAAGAATTTACATCTCTGAAATCCACTGCATCCAGAAATGTAAAAATCCAACAAACTCACAGTGTGACCTTTCTTTTAAAGAAAGCATATGTAAAATTCACACACAAAGAATAGTATATTTAGAATCTTAGTGGGGGCCAGGAGTCACTCCTACACTGAAGTTCCCTAAGCCAACATTTGAAATGTGTATAACCTTTCTTTAAGCAGCTTGCTACTGCTTTTGTTCACAGGAGACCTTTGAAATCTGTGAGGAAGAAAGCCCCTTGGCTATACAAAATGCCCTGTCTTTACCTGATAAAACTTTATGCCATTATACATTTGTAGCACTTCATTTCAACTTATTTTTCTTGGATTCCTCAGGGAAATTTCAGCAACCTGTCAAATAACTGAGAAGGAGCCATCTATAGAGCCAGTTCTGCCCCCTCACCAGGAGACCTGCAGCAGCCTTGCTTACCCCTGGAAGGTACCAAAGTCACCATAAGGGCAGTGGGGAAGGAGGGCATCTTTCCCACTGAAGAGCTTCCCCATGGCCCATTGCCAGGATCTCCTTGAAAGAAGTGCCACAGTCTTTTGGAGGTGAGGAATAATTACAGCTGAATTTAACTGTGTCTGGTCCTCACGGTTATTCTCAGCAGTTCATGTACGCCTTTCTTGTGGGCCAGTTCAACAGCTGCTTTGCCAGCTAAGGTGCTTGACCCTGTGGTACAGGTGATAGTAATCTGTGCTGTGAGTTCATAGTAGAATGCAAGTGTCGATGGACGACGGGGAGTATAGCAAAATTGTTACATTATTTCAAGAAAAGAGAGCACAAAAAAGGTGTTGGTCTTTACTATAAAAAAAAAAAGAAAGAGGGCTGCCAGCTTAGTGATACAGTTGGCAATCCTAGTAATGTCCTTCGAAAATTCATTTTTTATGTAGTTTTATGTGTATATATGGAATGGGCCATTTTCCTGTTCACTAGTGTGTATTCTGATCACATTCCATTCTTCATATGCATCTTAGCAGCACCTACACTGTTAAGACATCTGCTGGAAGTGGTGTAGGCAACCAAATCATTTTGGGCTAGCCTGCGTTTCTCCCAGTGTTCTGACTCAAAGCTGAAATGTGTTGCTATCTTTTGCAAGATGTTCACAGAGCAACTGTACAAAAGGAAACTGTACAGTGTGCCACCATTTGAAATCACTTTACAGTGTTTTTCCTTTAAGACAACAAACCTTGGCAGCTACTATCTACTGTTTTCTGATTTGCAGCCAGCCAATTATATCACTTAGAATACACTTGATTAGCAAGGACACAAGTTCAAGGCACTGTCATCTGCCTTTGTGTAGTTCTAATTGTGCCTTAGGAGATACTTGCTTTTGTCTTCCCTTCTGTATGTTTATCTCCTTCACTGGATTTGTTAGTCCCCACTACATGCAGTATTTCCCTTGCAAACATAATTTCAGCAGTGATCTTGCAGTGTTGTGAGTGCCTTCTAAAATATTAGATATTAAAAGAATCTGGTTGCCTCAGTCTTTTGGTGTGACCTTCAGTGATGAGAACAGATCTGATGGTTTCAGTGGGAAGATGCAAGAGTGAGAATTTCTCCAGTGAATCAGTGATTGGAAAAGCAGATTCTATTTTTGTGGCTTACCAGATGGAAGAATTACTGTAAGGCCTCTAACCATAAGGGCAGGCATGCTAGCTATAATTGACATGAAAACAGTAGGATGGCCTTCAACATGGGCTAACTGTCCAAGCACGACCGAATGACCCTGCTGAAGGTTTACAATGCATATTGAGGCCCATAGGAACAGCCTGGATGCTTTTGCTCCAAAAGGATAATTACCCTATCTGGTGTGGTATGTCATCCTGTATAGAGGTGCACATACCATGGCTCAGTTAAGAGGAGGGTCATTGTGACTCAGGTGGCTTTGTCTCACCAACATACATGCAAACACACATAAGATACATACCGCACACACACGTGCGTGCGCACACACATACACATACACACACACACACAAAGAGTGGTCCATGGTTGCCACTATTGCATCTCATGAACTATCTCCAGATTGTAATGTATTAGAAATTATGCCTGATGTAGGCAGTCATAATATTTATGGAAATTAGGCTTCAGTTCAAAGTCATGGTACAAACTTTGCAGTTTCAGGGCAGCTCTAGGTGATAGATTTTCCCATTATTGTGTTTTCTCTCTTGGTGAAATCATAATAATGATAAATTTCTTATGGCACAGACATTTTTATACCTAACAGAGTGAGTGCCAGAAAGCACAACGTTGGAACTTCATTTTCCTGTAATCTCAGTAAAATAGAGATTATAGATTCTGAAGAATAAAGCACATATATGTGTAGTGAATGTAAACAGAATTCAGGAAAACACTGAAAGAGCTTCAATTTATATATATGATTTACTAAATCAATGGGTCTAAGATTCTGCATTAAGAGTCTTAGAGATAAATCATTACAGCTCTTCAGGTTTGCTCTTTATGTAATCTGTTTAATGAAAAGACATTTGTTTTCACAAAACATTTTAAATGTGTGTTTTCTTGCTCTGCTGTCGTGTGGTGTGACATTCATGTCACAGGGGGAGATTTCAGTTTTGCAGTGAGAACTCTCTGTTTTTAACTTTGCTTGAGCATGTGCAAGACCTGCTGGTTTAAACCCAATTCTTCTGCCTCTAAATAATATTTAAGTATTAAATAGTCTTAATCAAAACTGTATTTTCAACAAAAGGTCCCTGGGCAACTTTTCCCTTATGCCTATTCAGATTATACCACAGTAGCCCCAGGCCCTGACTGGTGACTGCCATAGGAAAATATGATAACAATAATAAATGCCAGTTATATGCATTTAATCTGTCATGAAAGCTTTTGTTAGTCTCTAGCCCTGCTATGGCATTGCACTACAATGAAAATACACGATCTAGAGCTACTAGAAGGAGTAGAAACTAAAGTCTTTGTAATAGCCAGAGAAGTGTAGTGACAGGACTACAGCCTCTAAGGAGTGATTTGCAGTTACTCCTAACTGGAGACCTGTTTCTGACACAGTGTCTGACCCACATGCTTTTGTTTTCTTCCCCTCTACCCTGTAACAGTAAGTACAGTATTTAGCAACTTCCACAAAATGGCCAGGGTGGGATTTAGCTATAGGTGAGAGATTTTAAGTATCTCTTCCCATTCTTTTTTTCTACCTACTTTTGCATCCCATCCTGTCCCATCCCATCCTATCCTATCCTTAAAGTGATGTAAACATTAAATAATGTTATTGTGATGGGTTAGCCCTTGGCTAGGGGCCAAACCACACATTTCCAACCCCCACCTAAGGATAGGGGAGAGAATTAAAGGGGTAAATGGAAAAAAGGAGTTGTGGGTTGAGATAAGGACAATTTAATAACTAGACTACAATAATATTGAAAATAATTCTATATACAATTATACAAATGAGTGATATACAGTGATACTGCCCCCCCCCCGCAACCCAATGACCAAAGGCTCAGCCTGTTCCCAGCTAACAATTCTGCAACGGGGGAGTCGACCCCAGAGCAGGGAGGGGTCCCGAAACCTCCTGGAGCGGGGAGGGGGGGGGGGTCCCGAAACTCACGGAACGGAGATAACAGTCCAAATGTGCTGGACTGATAGCTGACTGGATTGTGGAGGGGAGGAGGGGGAAGGCCTTGGGAGAGCGATCTGGAGCCAGAAGAGAGATTCGAAACCGAAAGGGCCTCGGAACCAAAAAGAGCGGTCTTCTGGAGGGTCCTCACCTATATACTGGGCATGATGTGCATGTTATGGAATAAATTATTGGTCCCTGTGGTTCTCAATCCAGTAACCGAAGAACAAATTCTGGGCTAGTAGCTGGGGCTGTGCCCTCACAGCGTGTCCCCCTCCCCCACCCCGCTGTGAAGAGTGAAGAGGCTGAAGGACCTTCCTTCCTTATCAACTTTTCTCCTGAGCACAAATCCAAAACACAGCCTCTTGCTAGCTATTATGAAGAAAGTTAACTCAGTCTCTATTTAACCCAGGACAGTTATCCACTTGTGAAGCAGGTTATGTGACATGGACTTGAAACATGGAGCTGAGTGATTTGTGTATGTTCACCACATATAGTCAACCTATTCCCATGATCTAATGTATTCCTGTCTGTTTGGGTGCTCTGACATCCTGGCAGTACAGCAGGGCCAGATGCTGCTTGATCCAGTCACAAGTGACCTCATTCAGCAAGGGAGAAAGTAGCTTGTTTGGCATCAAACAGACCTTATGTCTCTATACTAATTTTTCTTCAGTGGTAGGAATTAGTGGAACACCAAAACAGTTCAGTTTTGCTTCCTTTTGTGCTGCTCATCTTCCTCAGTTGCTGCGCTTTAGGAAAGAGAGGTGGGAGTCTGAAAATCTTATATAAAAGAACGATGCTAACAACATTATTAAAGACAGAATAGAGCTTTCAGATGAAAAATATATACTGCACAAAAAGTATATGCAGAAAATAACTCAGCTGCTGACTCCTTTCTTTATTCATTACACCTTTCTTTTGTCTTCAGCAGCAAGAATGCTGTGAAGTTTTTTCTTTAGATTGTGCCAGCCTTGTACACCATTTTTCTTTCATGTTGGCGTATCCAAGCAGAACAAATCTATTCACAAGCAAAGGAGGGGAATAGACTGGATGTTTTGGGTTTTAAGCTAAATTATTTCAGAAGTCCCAAATATCATAAAAAATCTAATTTTAGAATCAAATCTGACTTGGGTGTATCCCATTAAAAGGGTCAGTCTATATATTTAGCGTATCTTCTGCTATACTTGCTTTCAAACTTATTTTCTCTACTGATGGACACAACACTTTTCCATTTTATCTATTGCTTCTCATGAAGAATGTAGTAGCATGATCAATTGTCGCTAGAAATAACTTTGAATTTTCTCATCACTGCAAGACATTAAGTTGCCAAGGTAGGATTTACTTTAGCAAGTGGCTTTTATGACATCTATATTTCAGAAATTCTGTGACTTGTTTAAATTTTCATTTCCTTGGCCATGTATCTGTGTGTATAGTGAGACAAAGAAAGAATTGACTAACACAATGAAAGCATTAGGCATTTGAAGCTGCCCTGTTAGACAAATACAAGAGCAGCGCACTGCACCACATGAAACCAAACCAACCACCTGGAAGAGAAGGAGAGAAGAGCTTAGGCTATTAGCACAGACTTTGAAACCATTTTATCAACAAAATACTCTTCTTTAGTTTGATTGCAGAGATAAGGAATGACATGAAAGCAAAAAAATTAGAATATGTAACTATCCTAAAAGTCTGAAAATATGCAATGTATTTCTTCTGGTTTTCTGCATCTGATCTAACTTTTGTTGACTTACTGGCAACTGGAATTTACCCTTATGCACCTTGATTAATAATATAAGTGCAGTGAATGGCTATGTAAGAATCCAGACATACTCATGGTTTGGTATACACCATATGTTCCTTTGTAGTGGCTACACTGTAGAGTCCTAGTGCTGCTATATGCTGGAGGAGGGTGCTGAAACATGAAGCTGGTGGCAACCAGTGTATCTACCACATCAGGTATATGATATTTAACTCAGTTCACACAAGGGTCAAATGTGGTGATGGAGGAAGAGGCACATGGGATTGGTGTTTATTCATATCAACAAATGACTCTGAGAAAACAAAACGTTGAGTGAATGAGTTACTTCTTGTGTTAATTGCAGATCTCAATGTCTGCTGAAAGGATATTCACCCTGCAAAACCTATTGCTGATTATCAAACCAAGTGTACTCTGTTGCTAGACAGTCTGGTGTGTTTCCTTGGGCATCTTTTTCAGCATCACAGAAAAGAAGTGGGCTCGCTTGTCTGCCTGGAGGAGGCATCCCTCCAGGCTGGGCATGTGTGAAGCACTGCTCTGCCAGTGGAAGTTCTCACTGTCCCTTCTGGAGGGGAACATGGTGATTTCAGTCACTTGGCAAGAGAGAGGCAGCTGCAGAAGTAGCTTAAGAGATCAGTATTTCCTTCCCAGGACCCAAAGGTATTTTCACAGGAGGCTCACATTTAAGAAATAAGCAGGGACTGCCCAGTGGCAGCTGAGGCACAATGCCCATGGGGTGCCTCATGTCTAGGAGGGCATGAACACCTCCTGCCCTGCTGGAAGGTTCTGGCCAGGAGCGTATCAGAGAGGTGGGCAGAGCCAGCCCTTCTGCTGGTCATGGTGGGATGTAATACCTGTCTGAAACACTGATAAATGGCATAGGAGACTTTCTGTTCAGAGTCACTTTCAGAAAGAGGAGCTCAAATGCTGTCAATTAATCAATTAATTAATGAATTTTCCTATCTAACTCTGTGATATTTGCATATCTTCTTTATTTTGTCAGACAAATAGTTGAAGTCCAAAACCAAAGGCAGCATCCTTTGCCACCTGAACAAAGCACAGTTTAAAAACATTTTCCTTTGTTCCTTTGTGTGTATTTAAAAAATTGTCTTATATAATTTAGGATTAATAGGCAAGAAAACTTTGTCAGAAACATATAGAGCAATTATAATAACTGCAGAAACCTCACAGAACACTTTCCTAACAACCTATTTCCATTGTACCCTTAATTGATTTTCAGGTATACCATGAAGACTAATGGACTGCTCTGGATGCTGCTTGCATAGCAACTGTTTCACCTATAGCTACAGGAGACAATGGCTTTCTGTAACGAGTCTCAGTTTTGGTGAGACTGCATAGCTAGATGTGCAAATAGACACATAAACCTAGATGAAATTAGTAACTGAATGATGAATGGATACTCAGAGGTACTCTATGTCCAGAAGAAAGAGCAGGTCTGATCTGGGCCTTTATCCTAGCTCTCTGACAATGTTAGCTATTGGAACAAACAAATATTTCCTTCTGAAACAAATATGAACATGAAGGGGGCAGCTGCACTTTCAGGTTTTCTTCCTGATGTGCAACCAGGATCTGGCCAGCAGATCCTCATCCAGGAATGAGGACTGCAGGGTTTACCATACAGCAACACCTACTGCACAGTGCGAACAGAGAACATTTGTGCCTTTCTTGGAGCTGCACAAACTGATCTGCCAAAAGAGTGCCTGGGATAGTAAATGTCTTAATATGTTTCACTTGTTGAATATATCTGCTTTTTATTATCCCTCTGATGCTTTACATTTTCACATAAATACCACTTAGAAAATAAAAGCTCTCTCTATACATAATAATTTTAGTTTTAATATGACCCTGAACAATTATTTTTTAATGTTCATTTTAAAATATTTAAACAGTCTGAAACACTGTGGTACTTTGATGACCCTCTGGACTTATTTAGTTTGCCTGAAATATGACCAAAGGAACAATTTAGAAATATTTTGGGAAAAATTCAGCTATACAAAGAAGATTAAAGTGTTATCATAGTTAAATACAGAAGAGTTTTGCAGAATATCAAAGCAGTGCATAGGCTTACTGTTCATAAGGAGCTTTGGGTGCTGTAAAAATGCAAGACAGTTAGCCAGTGAGTCATCTACAGAGGTTAATAAGAAATACTGCTCTTGGATAGGACATAATTAATACACAGCCTTTTCTTCACCTTCATATCCTTGGAACATCACCCAAAGACTGGGTGAAAGTCTCTTCTTTTTAAAACCAATGAGGGATTAAGACTATATTGTGAAAAACTGGTGTGGGTGCTCTTTTTGTACAGTCAGTGGCTGATAAAGACACTCAGGATGCTGTTCAGCATCCTTTATCTGTGAGGATTTGAACCCCAACCTCCCAGGAGAGTGCCCTAATTGGCACTCTGTGGGCTAGCCAGCCTAGGCTTAAGTTTCACATGCTCATTACCTTTTGATGGAGCGGCTCTGATGTCTGTCAGATTTTATGTTGACAGAATTTATTTTTAAGTGTTTGTACATGTCCTGACCATCAGGCCAAATGGTTAAGGTGGCAGACTGCTATCTCATATTAAGGCACGTAGGGTGTTCTTCTGTTGGAATGTTTGGGTTGCATGATTTTGCAGTGCTATTAGGGCTAGGTGGTGGTTTTAAGGATCTAAATTAGGCATCTAATTGATACTTTAGATGCCTAAATCTCTTTTAATTCCCCATGAGACCTAGTCTTTAGTTCATATTCTTCAGGTTTTCCCAAGAAAGACCTTTTTTAGCTGAGTAAGAAAATTATGCAGAGAAACATTACCTACAGGCTTATTATAAAATCCTTACTGTGCAGGAAAGATGCAGCTGCTTGCAATTCATCACCTAGCTTTCCTTAAGTTCTGTTGGTGGGTGGCTTTACTAGCTATGTTTCTGCCAGCAGGTGTAACACTGCTTGAATTTGTATGAAATATTTAAAAATACATATATAACTGCATAAAGCAATATGTCTGTTTTTTATGTCTGTTGTGCTTTCTTGGTTTTTTCTTTGTTAACTAAAAGCTGCATAAAACTGCGCATTTTTTGACCACTTAGTAAATGGAGCTCTAATTTTGTGGTCTACTCATAGAAAACCTCATCACTATCAATGAGATTTCATGCTTACTGAGGGCAGCCTGTGCATATCAAATTGACTACACCCTGATTCAGTAAGGCCATTTAAGTGTGTGCTTAAGTCCATCTCCCTTCACAAGTATCCTTGTGCATGATGTATGTTCTGTTGATTCTAGTTGAGTTGAGCAAAGCCTTCAAATCAACCATGTGCTAAAGTGTTTTGTTGATTAGAATGGACTAAATCAGATGATAAAAACTGAATCTACTGACACACCCTTATGAAACAATGCCTGGTTTTCCACCATAGGATTTAAAATCTGAAAAAAGAATTAATTAATTATTCCATAATTTTAATAATAATTTGCTAAGATATTTTCTGCTAAATGGCAGCACTTAAAAAACTAAACAGAATAATTCTTCCTACCTTTGCCTCTGTGACTTACATTATTTGTGAAAACTCCCATGCTATGTTTCAAAATTATTTCTCTCTACATGTACTGAACCAAGAGACTCTGCTGCTCAGTCAATTGAAAGCAATGTTGAAAAAAACTAATTCTTTTGCTTGCAGTAAGTCTGAATCTCTGACTATAGTAGTAGATTCTGCAAATGATGAGCTACAGCCTTATTTTGGTTGGTTATGAAAAAGGAGGTGCTTGCAGATGCAAAGTTGGACATATTTTTTCTTTAAGAAATAAGTTATGTTCCTCCTGCAGCCCTTACTCATTTAGCGCAGCTATGAAATAAAGCTAAAACACTCTTGGGAGGGTAATGAGAAATGCCCTTACATGTGCAAGCTTCCTCTTTTCTCTTAGTGCTATGCACAGTCTGCAGACAGATGCAAACCGAAACTTCAGAGAGCTTGACTGATAAAGGCCTTCATCTTGACCAGAGAAGAGCCATTTGGGGATGAAGCTAAAGAATATTCTTATTGTTCATGGTCATTCAGTTTCTCACTTCATTTAAAAAATTAAATTGCTAATTATCTTTGTATAAAACATTTTTAACTTAGATTACAATTTACTTGGAAATCAGCTCCGAACTTAATTTCTCTGATTAATCCTTTATGTATTTTCTTTTGTTATTCAATATAACAGACTAATGATTATTAATACCACCTGGGAGAAGGAGATTATGCAACACTAGAGCTGCATGATGTCCATAGACGTGTGTTAATTCACCATGCAGCTATCCAAAAAAGAAAAAAAGAAACCCAAACCCAGAACAAGGGCATATGTGTATGTATATGGAAGGGAGGAGGGGAATAATGATAATTGTTTGAATAAGAAATAATGTAAACCTTTTGACATCTATGTCTGCTTCTGCTGGGTGTGTAACTACAGTACAGCCAGATGTGATCAGCGGTTTCCTGGTATGAAGCATTTGCACTCTTCAACTATCTGCAACATTTGTTTTCACAGTGACAGTGTAACAAGTCTCTCACACCATACCTTTTTGTACAAAATAAATAATCAGATCAGCCAGAACATCTACAGTAGTGGTATACAATAAGCGATAAGCATTGTATAACATTTATATTGTGAGAAAAAACAATTATCATGCAGCCTTAATTTTAAAATCTCAGAACAGATGGCCATACTTCAAAATCATGAGTATTCTCCACAGACAAAGAGCTTTTGTCCAAAAGGATTTGATTGCAGAATCAGGGCATATATATGTGGAAATACAAACTTGTACAATATTACACAACAGGGTCTGTTGATAAAAAAGAAGTGTAGAAACAAAATGCAGTTGCCATGGTCCAGGTGACAGTGTGAACGCCTTGAAGATTGTGGAAAGCTTGCATTTGTTCCAATATAAAGTCTCTTCAACCAGGGAAAAGTCTTACTGTGAGCTAAAAATTAGAAAAGAAGTCTTGCTGAGGAGTTTTCTCCTCTCCAAACCAGCACAAATATGTCAGAATTTGACTTAAAAATTGAGAGTATAAAAATTATGAAGAAAATAAGGTTATATTGAGATTGTTAATATGAGGGGTTTATGCAAAAATGAATACCATTGCTTTTCAACATCATACATTCCGGACTTCAGTCTCTTGAGTGGAAATGATGTAAAGTCATAAGGTTATTTTGTTACCACCTTTTCATTTTGATCAAAGAAGCCATTATTCAAAGAGAAAATAAAATTTGGCTGAGTATGGTTTTCCCAGGTTTATTTTAGAAATTGCCTAGATTTTTAAATCTATACAGGAGTCTATCCAGATGTTTGATGGAGTTTTTTTTTGTTTATTTGTTTTCTGCCTGTAAAACAGTGATTAAAAAGAAATGTGTTGAAATATTTGGAGGGTAAAGGGAAGAGAAACTGGTGAATAAGAAGGGGGGAAAACCAAGCTGATCAAATTGGGACTAACTGGCTGAGATGACTGAATAGTTAACATTGCTATTACAGTTGTACTGTATTTTTGTTCTCCTTGCTTGCTCTGAAACATATCATAAATCAGTGAAATTTTGGGAGAACTGTTTCTATAGCTGTCCATCTTTTCACAAGTGCCTGTCATAATAAGACACTGATACTGATTTAAAACTTCTGAGTAAAAGCACATAAGAAAAATACTTGATTTATGGTTCTTGTTAATTCTGGTCTCCCTTAATGAAAGGGTGTAAGCATGGATAAAATGTTAAAAAGTATTATAGGGCAAACTTCTTCAGACAGATGAAGAAAAGATATGAGTTGTTGCAGATACTAAGTTGTAGATCTACAGGAAACAGAATGACGTGCCAGTTTAAAGATCTAGACAACAAGTTCCCAAGGTGTTTCCAAACAGTAGATTACATGTTTGTGTCCGTTCTTATTCAGAAAAGAACATAAATAACCATGTAAAATTTTTGCCATGTTCACCAGGCTGTGAACTCCATATACCCCAAATACTGGCCTTTAGTGATATGTGGGTTTGGGATGAACTTCTGATTTGTGACTCAGCTGAAGAAAAATTATGAGCCATGAACAACGATTCATTTATCTTTACTTTTGTCATTTTTCATCATCAACAGTCTAGCAACATTAACATAATTTCTTATGTCTCACTTCCAATCTCTTGTAGCCTATGCAGTCAGACTTGCCCAAACTTGTAACAGTTTCCAAATGATACTGTAGAGTTTAGCCACATTTCACAAAAAAAGTTCATAAGAACAGAAAGACAGTAAAGATTTACAGCTATTTTTATAACACAAAGAACAATTTCCATACTTCTGGGAAATGTCTAGCAGAATTTGTTATGATCTTCCAATAGGACAGCATCTTGTAGACTTTTAATACTTTGTCAAAATGACTGAAGTCCTTTCTCACCCTGTGAAAAGCATCTGAGAATTTACTGCTTTTCAGCGGTGACAATCTAAATAGGATTTGTTAGCCTTATTTCAGGAACACAGTCCTTAAAGTGTTAATGTACTAGATGTCTTACTAAAAAAAAATTTAATAAAAATGAGCGTGGGACCCAAGTTAGTGGATGTTCAGTGTCAGGCAGTTGATTTGATTGAAAACTATTAATATTATCTCATTAGAAGCAATAGAAGAAACAACTTTCATTATTAGATCTAATTTTTCAAAAGATCTATGGCTACATAAGAAACACTATTTTCCACTCCTGCATTTATTAAAATCTTCACTGAATACTTATTTCTATATCTAGGTGATGGTATCACAGCTCATTGCCAGGGAAGAAATTAGTTTGAATCAGAATCCAATCTACCTGGCATTCAAGGGAATAAGGGTGCATCGGAAGTGTTCTCGGTGGTGTTCTGGAAGGGGGCCACCTGCCCTCTTACTAGAACAAGTCAGAAAGTTACAGGAGAGTGCCAGTGATGCACTGTTTTGTCTGCTGACCTGTGATGTGAACATTTCGAAGAGGTAAAGAGATGGATATAGGTGCTGTGACAAAGCTATAGGAAGCTTTATCAGCCTGGAGCTGAAGTAGTTAAGAAGTGGGAGAACCAATTTCGTTGACTCCAGGCTTGAGGCACTGAGATTTCAGCAACTCCATCACTGGGGTCACTCATCATTGCTGAGAGAGTGATTTTCATTCTTCTGGGCCCCAGTAAATATGATATTACCTCACACCATGTAAGACAGCTGTAGCAGGGGATACTGTGAGAAATCATGAAGCCTGGTGGCTTGGGCCTGCCAGGATTAGTAGATATGGGTCCAAGCAAAATGAACTTCGCTCCCTCCCATTTCCTCTATGTTTGTCCCAACCACAGTACTAAGAAAAGATGCATCCCAGGCCTTCTGGTTTTTACAGCGTGTGTGCTTGGGTTTGTGTGTGTGTGAGAAATCCAGCAGAAACCTTTTGATGGATTTGACCCAGTTTTGTGACTATTTTTCAGGTCAGCTGAACCTGTTCTTTTTTGATGAATAAATCATTTGTCTGCTCTGCTCTAATGTCGTGAACAATTGATGGTGTTGAGGTGACGTATAACATTCATCCATCTTTCTAGATGGTCAGAATAACTGAGCTAAGGAGTTAATTAAGGTAGATGTACCCCAGCAGTGCATCTACTGCAACCACTACAGCTTCACCCCTGAGCAAAGGGAAATGGAAGAATAGCTGAGGACTGATGAATGTTTTGGAGCCTTTGGAGGGTACTTCAAGACTGAGCAAGCTGCTTCACCAGGATTTTCTTTGTCTAAACCAGCTGTCAGATATTATACCACAGAAAATAATCAGAGGCCAAACTTTTCCTGAATTATTAATTGTTTGGATAAGGAACCAAAGGAAATGGAATTTCTCTTTGGAGAAGAGAAAGTCTCTTAATTGATGAAAAAAAGAAAAAAAGTAATTCATTTTTTCAATGAATGAGATACTGCTAAAAGTTGACAAATTTTTAAACATTCAGTTCTTTAGACAAGTCACTGTGCATTGGCAGATCACCTCAACTGAGCAACCGATTTCCTCTTCTGAGTTTTTGCATTTCTTTGACTCTGAAATTTGGAAATGTCAAAATCCTGGGAGAAAAAGATGCAGAAAAGTGCTGATTTTTTTCACTTAACTTAGTTCCAATTAACTGTAACAGAAGCAGGGACATAGCCAAAAACCTGAGACAAAAAAAAAACAAACCAAAACTGGAAAGCAGGTAGAATCAATTATTTAAACTGAATGTGTGATGTTATTGACAATTACATCTTATATATCCACAAACTTGAAATTGTATGAAGATGTTTAGGTCTTATCACACCTTAATTTTCCTTTTTGCAGTTACAGTGTGATGATGCGTATAATGCACCGACGTACAATGCAGATGGATTAGTCTTAAAATGGAGTAGTATTATGATAACACATTTTTTTATACTGAGCAAGGTGTGAAGCTATCACATTAAAGATAATTTATAAATTTATTATTTTTTTGTATTTGCTACCTATCAAGTAATATTTTGTCAAAATAGCTGGTAAAAAAAAATAACAACATCAGCAATCTTGCTAATAAGAATTCTCTTAGAAAGCTAAAGGTATTTTGTTAACTAAACCAAGCAAGCTATCCATATCATATTTCATTGCCTCTTGGTTCATGCCTCTTCCTTGCTCAGGAGGGATTAGGGTAACTGTTCAAAACAAAAGAAATATCTACTTGATTTCCATAGCTCTTTGAGTTTGACTAACCTGTTCTTGCAGTAAAAAGCACTGATTTTTTTTAATGTTGTCCTCTCACAAACGTGTGGAGGGTTTTAATTCCTGAATCTTAATGTTGGATGTTTTCAGGCTATGCAGAAAGAGAAAATGATGATAAATCATGATAATATTATCACTGATGTTGTGTTTCATGATCTTTTTTTTATTTATATTTCAATAGCATCCAGAGATCTGATTTAAGCACAATACTGTGGAAACCACTGTGTGAACACATGGCACAGGATAGACTTTGTCCAAAAAGACCTTATGATCTGAAAAAAAGTGTTTATAAGAAGTGAATTGAGTAGCAATAGGCCAAGCACCATTTTTTTTTGTTTCCATTTCTGTCCTCTGATTCACATCACCTTTTGCAGCACACGTCTCATATTTGCTCTGACTAATTTAATCTGGGGAGGTGGGGGTTGCGTGAAATCATCTGTGCATTACAGAAGTGATTCAACCATGGCATATTTCTCTGATTTCCTTCAAAATAATTTCAGTGTCATTACCCAAGCATGTAAAATGGTCAACAACTAGAACACAGAAAATTTAGTTCCTGATACAAAATTGAGTTATTCCAGAGGTTATGAATAAACTTTGGTAGTGAAATAAAGTTATTTAGGTTTCTCTTGAGAATAGAGCCAAATCCAAACAATTAGCAGTATTCCGGAGAATGCAGAATTTGGAACATGTGAAGAATGGGAATTGGTTGTTGATGTTCCAGGAGCAAATGTTCTCAGGGACCTCGTGTCTTTTAAATCAGCTAGAAGACCATCTGCTCCAAAGGATCTATCAATTACTATATTCCTGCTTAAAGGACTTTCAGGTATTCTGTTATACTTCCCTCTGCCTCCTTTTTGCTGAAAAGGTTTCTAGTGTGTCTATTGCACCATGAAAAACTTTAATGATGAAGCTCCAACTGAAAAGAAATGTGGCTTGCTGTGTCATCACCCATCCAAATGCAGGTTCCATTTATAATTATTTCAAAATCTGTTGTAAACTGAAAAATTGCCACATTCCCTTTGCTTTTTATCTTGTCCTAGTCAGTGGTGCAGGGGAAACAGGACCAGGTCCTCGACTGGGTGCCTAGTTTGTAATTCTTAAAAATACAGGAAAGTCTATGTTTTCAAGCACCTGCTATTATAATAATCTTGGAAACTTTTCTTCAGAACTTTTGCTGCTCCAAAATGATTTCAGCCCACAATTATCAGATGCTACATTCTTAGAAACTTACTTAAGCTGGACTCTTGTCCTCTTGTTGGTATTGAATACCATACATCATATAACAGGGTTATAAAGATTATCTTTACATCTTATTATGAGATCTCAGGGAACTAGGGGCATTGGTCAACAGTGAAAGTAGAGTCTTAAAAATATTTATTGCATAAAATATCTATTTTATATAAATACATATGCATTATATGTGTGTGTATATATATATGTATAATGTTATCAATGAAGGCACTTTCACGGCTAGAAAAAAAGTTAAGATTTTATTCTCTTATAGGTGGCGAATAAGCAAACAGTGCT